>JARHVA010000389.1:3080000-3295000 GCA_037957365.1 Torreya grandis
AACAAATATGAGTTATGCTTATCTATCTACCTAAGCTTTAAAGTCCCACTTATACACTTTCCTAAGTAGGATCACCTCCCAAAATAGCCCCTACCTAAGAAAAAACTCATTTTTACCATTTTTCCTATTATGTTGACCGGGTCGATGCCATTTTAGGTTCAACACACATAATGGAACTATGTCGGCCTAAGTTGACATAGTTTGAGACCTAGTATCTCTACTTACCACCTAATAAGGCCGACTAGGCAAACATAGGTAAGTTTTAAGGTTAATCTATAGCAATATAAAACCCATTTATTTTCATTTCTAATAGGGATCAATCAATTGTCTATTAGTACTACTTGAAAATTTGCTTATACAATCAATAAGAGGTTTCATTGCTTAGGTTTTTGCCTTGGAGAAGTAGCACTTATCTTGTAGACATATTGGATGCATAGGATAAGCCTTGTATCATAGAGTTGAGATTTCCTTATCATCCGTACAAGCCCACAATAGTGGCCAAGTGAGAGATTAAGGCACGATAGGTTCATTTCAACAAGTATATTCCTAGTCCTTCATATTTTGATAAGTAGATGTTATACAATTAATATGTATTGAATTGTATGTCTCCTTGATTAGATTAGTTAAATGTTATAGATATGTTTTTCTTTACATGTTTATTATCTTCCCTATTTATGCCACAAGCTTTAGTGACCACTAGATTCTTTTGCATATGCATTTACTAGATTATCTTGCATAGTTATTTAGTAGATTAGTTTGTTTAACGTTATTTACAATCATAAGACCTAGTTAGGGTTATCATAATATGGCATTTGACTAAAGTCCTTGGAAACCTCTCTTTTGCCATTGTGTGATAAGAGATCCCTTATTGCAGGTTTAATGGATTCCTTACTAGTCATGACCTTAATTTAAATGTATTGCAAATTGTACTTATTAGCTAATAACCTTCTTTGAGCTTGAATATTATTAAGTAAGATAGGTTATAGAACTATCTAGTTTTGATTGGATACAAAAGGCATTAAGTGATGTTTAAAAATTATAGCATGTATGTGTTCCTTTGATTAATAAAAACTAGAAGTCCTAATGTTATTATTTTGTCATATTGAGACATATGTCCCCACACTTTTATTTTATATCATTCTGCACTCTACACAGTGCTACAAGTTTTTTTTTAATAATTTCATAGTTGTCCCCAACCTCCAGTGTTGTGAATTTTTTATAATCATGGGTGATGGATTTCACTATAAATCCAATAAAAATTTGAAGTGCAAAATTTTGTAACAATTAAACATGTTAAGAGTAAAACAAAGGTAACAAATGTAAATATTTCATGCAAGACAAGGTACATATATTATCCCCAATGAACCTAATTTCATAGATAATGACAAAATGAATAATTTTGATTAATGCTTACCTAACATTATAAATTATATTGCATGTCCACATTCAAATTATAAAGTTTTTAAATTTTTGTGATGATTATAATATGCATGATTATTAACCCCCTAACAATGAATAAAATTACATGAAAACATAGAATGGTGAAATTAAAAATGTATAAAATTTCATGGAAAGAATGAATAGTGAAAGTAATAATGAGATAAATTATACAGGAACATAAATAAAGATACTAGTAATGAAGATAACAATATGGAAACACCAAATCATTAAATTTTACCATTACTAACACCTATTTGGATTTTATGTAGAAAACCCATCTAATTAATTGAAGTTGATGAAAACATTTTGAAATCAATGCCTAACAATTTTTTAATTTCATTCAAAAATGAAAGCTGAAACAATTTTAGATAATTACTATGAAAATTCAAATGATACTGAAAGATGTTATTTTTTTGTTTCACTAATAAAATTGCCTAAGATAATACATATAATGAACACCTAGGACTAAGAACATCTATTTTTGATGGTCAAAATAAGGAAATAGTTAAAAATATATATAATGTATACCATAGTGTATGTGCGAAAAAAACACAAAAGTTATTAATGTTATTTGATGCATAATTACAACTTGTATAGTAAAATTTCAAAAAGGAAAAAATGCATGATTAGAAAAACCAGCAGAATAATGAACATAAACAAAAAAAACTAATGAAAGAAATTGGGAAACTTGAAAAACCTGATGATGCTAATTACAATTAAATTTGAGAGTTATTTGGAAGACTCCCATGGAAAGACAAGGTTAAAGCCAATGCTTTCAAAGATATACTTGCACAATTATAGAAAGACAACACAAGGATTTCACCTAATATAAGAGATGTAGTGAAAATAAGAGTTGGTTCTTGTAATTGTGAACTACATCCAAAAAATTTATTGGATATGACCTAAACACTAATATAATCTAGGTTATTATAGATATATCAAAAAAATTATATTATTCAAAGATATTTTGAGATGGAAAAATGCTTATATGTATAAATAAATCACACAGACACAACTTGTTATTGTAGGTAGCATATTGAATTTTCAATGCATTATGGTTTGTATCATCATGCATGTTGTAATTTACATACTAAAAATATTTTATAGGAGTGTGGAGTGGAATTTACACAAAATTTGGTAAGTTAATTTAGTCCAACAATTTTTTTGAAAGACCAAATGGATAAATTTTTAATAAAAAAGTATGTTTGGATAGAACATGAAACATTTGTGTTGGATTATCAAAATTGAAAATTTGTATCCATGAGGAGAGTTTAAGTGAAATTGCACTAGAGTTAGTTGGGTTTATAAAATAAAAATGTGTGACATATCAATTAAAATATTTCAAGGAATCTATAAGGTGTGAGCTTCTTACAAAACAAATATCAGTTTTAGAATATATGATCGAATTCAAGAAGGAAATATTTTGACTATGCAATATACACGCATAGGTTTTTATGGTTGGATGAAAAATTTAAGTTAAGAAAGGACACATTAGAAGTTGACTTTGCTAATATTTTATTTAACCCCAAAATGGATAAGGATCCTACTATGGGTAAAGAGGGTTAAGAATATATAAATGAATAAGCACAAGGGTGATCAACATATATATAATAGGCCAATTAATTTCAAAACTTAGATAGAACATATAATGAATTTATTATGTTGAGATATGATAAAATAGAAAGGAAAACTATGTTAGATATTAAAATAAAAAATAAATGAGATAGTGATTTTTTATGTTAATATAGATTTAGATATGGAATAGCTAGGAAGAAGACTATAAGAATGTTTCAGAATAGTCACCAAATTCTATATTAAGTTCCTTTGTAGCCATAAACACTTATGCTAGCCTAGGATAGTTGTGTCAAAGATAGTGTTTGGATTAGATGCAAGTGTCCAATTTAGAATATCTTTTAAAACATGATGCAACCACCTAGATGCTTTTTAATTCATTGTTACCTTCACTTTGGTGCATTTAGATCTAGGTTATGGACTGTCATTCCTTATCAAATGATCAAACCCTAGTTTTTCATCTTCATAATGGCTATGGTAAAAATGAGATAGTGGGAATATGATGTCGAGCTACCTCAGAGACCCTTATAATAATTAGCACTTCCTATATAGCCAATATTTTAAATATGAAAGAGTTGATCAAGGATATAAAATAGATCACCTAAGATCTATCTACAAGACCACAACCACTTGAAACAAGCTTATAATGAAAAAACAAACACACTCTATATATTTATCATAGAGCTATTATAAGGCTTAAATATTAAGCTCCTCTAACACATTATGAAACATCTTACCCTTATATTTATAGTAGATTTTGGTAGGTGAGAGAAAGACATTTTGAAATATGAAACTAGCTAGTTTCCAAATGAATAGTCCTAGCATGTGTTCAAATCCACACCTTGTACTCTCCATGAAGGTATTGAATATATTTTACTCTATCAACACATCTGATGGAAACCTATATATTTATTTATTTAAAATGTAAAATAACAACTCTTTCCCTCATCCATCCATCTACCTCTCCTTGAGAGAGATTATCATGTAGGAATCATGTTTTTCAAACTCCATGAATAGAAACAAATGAATGTATAATTATTGATAGTAGTGAGGAGATAAGATCTAACATAATTCAAAAACTAGACTTATCCACATAGCCAACAAGTTATCAACATGACACAAGTTTAATAGACCAATCACAACTCTTAATAAGTCATCATGCTACTTGGTGCATCACTGTACCTACCAAGTTTTTTAGCTTGCATCCAAAATGCATCCTACTCTACCTAATGTTGTCAAAACACCAAGTCATGTGCCTCTTGTGTTACTCCATGCATATGTCTACCTAGCCAACACTAAAATCATATGCACAACACTCCAGCACCCTAACTTATATGGTTAACACTAGCCTTATACTTCTAAGAAAACTAGGTCTCACTTGATCTTTTATATGTGGCCTTTAGGAACCAACCATGCCAAACATGACATAATTAGACCAATCATAATTGAAAGGAAGTTATTAGCTACTCAATACACCAATTCACCTACTGAGTTTTGGATCCTAAAAAATGCATCCAAAATGTGTCACTGGTCTACCACATGTTCAAAAACATAGCCTTATCATTAAGGGAATACTAGGTCTCACTTGTTCATCTACATATTCATCTCCCTCATCCTCAACTAATTCAAAACATGTAAAACTTTAGGTTTATATGTACATCCTTCCTTTTCATGATTTTTTTCTCTTTAGCATCTCGGTTAGGGGTTGATGCATAAAATTTGGGGACAAAAAACATGACAGTCCCCCAAATTTGTAATTTAAAAAAAAAAAAGGTGTACGGACTTTTTTAAAAAAACCAATGTTCATAATTTTTCATGAGCCTCAAGGGCATACACCCTTTTTAAAGGGCACTCACCTTTGATAAAGTGCATATGCCCTCTCTCTTATTTCATATTTTTAATAATTGAAGGAAAAAACTCATGGCCAAAAGAGTTTGAGGATATTTTTAATTTTCTAAAATTTTAGATTGACACATGCATTTTAGATTTTCATCCCTCCAACGAGATTAGACATTGGATTGCTTCAAAATTAGGTATGTTATTTTTGTATTTATATTTTTATTTTTATTTATTTATTAAACTAGGGTTTTAAATTTAAATTTGCATTAGATTTTTTACATTGGCTAAAAAAACCTATATTATTTTTAAAACTTAGATACACAAGTTTGATGGATTTATTTCTTAAAGAAATTGTTAGAAAAAACCCTAAAGAGATTTATTTTGCACAAGAAGAAGTTCAATTGTATGAGCAATACAACTTCAAATGTCAACAATTACAAATAATCATCAATGGTTTGCATCACTCTTTAGCTAGTAGTGCATAAATTTTACTTGACAATATATTAAATTCTATTTTTAATGAAGTGGTAAATGTGACTTCACAACTAGATGCAATCTTGCATTGAGGAGAGGATCTAAAATAATTTAATTTTGATAAATTGTCATATGAAGATTTGAAGAAAAAAATAAAAAAATAAGATTTTTTTGCTTTATTTATTAAACTTGGAACCAACCAACCTCCACCAATAAATTGCAAACACATTAGTATTGATTGGTGTATTCTTGAAGAGATTAAAAATAAGTTTTGGGATAGGTGGTGGATGGTGTTTAATGAGCCTCTATGTAACAATAATAAGGTTCCATTATATTTTTTGATAAAATTGTATTGTGAGTTTATATTTCAAGAAATTCTTAATTATTTTGACATGAAGGCATCCCAAAGTAGGGGAGGTGTGTCTTCATTTGATAGAGGTGGTACTAGGTAGGACCAAAACCATCATAACTAAGCTCCAAGAAACATAAAAACAATATCACATGCCTCTATTTCTAAAATTTTGCATTGTAACATACAGATGGACACCTTTAAGGTGGTTACTAGTTTGACACAAGTTATGATTGATCATGGTATGCATACTTTAAATACCTCTACTCAGTCTATAAGTGGTGCTAGTGGTAGTGGTATTGGTGGTAGTGGTGGCAGTAGTGGTGTTGGTATTGGTATAGGTGCTAGTGTCCCTCCTTCTACTCATGTTACTATTCCTATGCATCATTGCATATCATATGAGAGGAAGTGTATGAGACTTCCTATTTAGGTAAGATATACTTAGAGTACATTTATGGAGACTAGCATGACATAGTGTACACCATCTATATATTGAGGCATCCAACAATGCTAGACATTAGCATGCCAAACACTAGCATATGGCACATGTAGATGTTTCAATAGTGCATGACACTAGAATTTTAGACACTATGAAAGATCTAGTAGCTTTAGTGACTCTTATCAGGATACACCAGGATCTTGTTGTAGAGGATACTTCACCATATATATTTCATACATTGGTTTAATTTTAATTATAGTTTGTTTATGTTTTTAAAGGACTACTAAATTTATTTTTTTAGTACATATGTTTACATAAATGACTAATTTATTTTCAACTAAACTCAATATTTGTTGTTTGTATCTAGTTGATTGGTGATATTATAGGTACCTCAATAGGCCTTCAATGTATTTTAGAGGTCATAATTTGCATGGGTGTACCTTACACATAGGTTTGTAAATTTTTTAATTACATATTTATTCATTTACATGTTTATTGTCCTTTAAACAAAAAACTCTATTTTAATATATATTATAGTCATAGATTTTTATCATATTTATTAGATTCACATATTATTCGTTTATTGGTTTTATAGGTGATTAGGGATGCTATGGGCACCCCTCATGGATGAGAAAAAGGTTTAGGTGATTTGTTGCTACATTGAAGAATCCACTATCTCTATAGTAGGTTATGATTCAGGGATGGAGACTGGTGAGAACACATAGTTTATTGTTTTTATCTTTAATAAATGATATTTTATGTCATATTTACATAATTATATGCAAATCTAGTTCTATCGATATATGTATGATCCATAGGATTCCCCATCACAGGTTTATATGAGGTCCCATAGCCCTAGACAAGAATTTAGATGGAATATGGTGAGCGTAGATTCATTTTACAAAATTTTACATTCTTGAAAAAATTATCAAATTTTCAATATACAATTTTAATGCGTTAATTTTTATGTTTTATATGTTGTGCAAAGGAAAAAAGTTTCATCAATTTTAAATGAATAATGGATGACTCACATGCTGAGAGGAGAGTATCTCCTTGTATTGAGGCATCCAACACCCCTAGATCTATGTCTAAGGAAACAAAGCATAATTTATTTGGAGGAAATGAGGAACAAAAGAGCTAGTTATTGTGCTAGGGATTTAGTTGTAGGCAAAATCTATTTTGTTTGTAAATATGGCCCACATTGTATGCCTATATGGTGCATTTTATCTGTGTACATAGTTGTAGGCACAATCAATTTTGTATGTTCATATGGTCCTCATTATATGCCTATATGACATATTTTGTCTATGTACATGTTATGGTCTACTTTTTTTCTTGATAAATGTTATATTATTTATGTATAAATTATGACATAGAACTTTGCATGTATCACATATATACTATTTGACAATATGATTCCTTTACCTATGTGAATTTTATATTTTTATCATTTAATGTTTACACATATTATTGGTTAATGATTGAATTATTACTTCATATGGGGATTAAAAAATTCATGTTATTCTCTAAGTTAGGTGCTTTGAAACATTATCTATATTTTACATTTACATGTGATATTTTCTATTTACTTGTTTCATTTACATTTAATTACATATAAATTTGCAATTGTGATGTTTAATTGGACTTGGGATCAATTTCATGGATATGTACATATTATAAATTATACTTGATCATAAATTTTAGGAGGTCTAGTGATGAACTTGTGTATGTATCCAACTCTTAATTGTCTATACAAAAAACATATATAATTATATGTGTTGATACAGTCACTATGGCCTACTTCTACATGGGTTAATATCGACATTGATATCCCTCTCTAGACTATCCACAAAATTACAATCTTGGCAAGGAAAGAATATAGACACAAATGAAGAGACATAAGCAACTTTGATATTCTATGAATAATATATAAAAATTGAGGTTATATTATTATTGTCCTTTAATACATATTCAATCTTTAACCCAATATGGAAGACCAATCCATCTATTGGTTTTGTCGATTTGAACTCAAAAGACTCAAAGCTCTCTACAAGCTAATTAAGCCTAAATGCCTTAAAAGGATAAAAACAAGAAATATTTGAAAATAGGGGTATAGATCAACCTAAAATTATTTATCACAATATTTTTTAGGTGACTAAACTTTTGCAACACCTCAGAAGGTCTGCTACAATGAATTTTATCAAAAACTCTCATAGACTTACAAGTCTTAATGTTGCTCTAACATCCCAAAACCCATTTTGTATTGAATTATCACTTCAAGACACCTTAGACATATTTATTTAGGTGTTTTATGACTTATAAATTCTAAGATAAAGGGTTTATCTTTTTTATTTTAATATTTTACCCAATAATTCATAAAATCATGTTTTGTTTATTAGGCCTAATTACCCTCTAGTAGGTCAAAACATAGGATATAGTTTTCTTACAACAAACAATCCTTTTATGAGGTATGTGAAAATGTATTAAAGGTGTTTCAACCTTAATTTGGATTTTATGGACTCAATTTTCAAATTTATAAACCAATCTCTCTCCTTGCTATCAAAGAAACATAGAAAGTAGGGTATCTCTTACACATACTCGATTGGTTGGACGAACCCAATCAACAAACCATCTATGTGAACACATCTAGATGGGTATTTTTAGGCTAGAACAAAAAAAAATAGTCTCAATTTCACCTTGAGAGAGAAATTTTTATTTGGTCGATGCCATCCCTAAAGAGAATTCACCCATCCCTGAGTGTACAAAATGAGAAAACTTTGGTTGCACATTGCACAAGAATCGTGAGTGATAGAGATAAACCATCAAATCTTACATGTGAAAGGATGAGGCCTATAAGAAAAATTGAGAGAATTTTATATAACTCATTAAGGATGAGACATGGAAATGAGGTTTATTTTTTGGTCAAATCTCTCAAAATGAGGTAAAAGTTAGTCAATAGGGCCATAAAATCTAGCTCATTATCGCAATTGATGAACTATTTATGTTAACACATCTACATGGGAATTTTAGGCTATAAATATATTTATATAGATTTTTTTGGGCCCTATGATTGAAATTTGTTGGTCAGAGGCATCCCTAAAAGAATTTACCCATCCCTAAGTGTGCAAAATAAGTAAACTTCGGTCACACATTGCACGAGAACCATGAGGGATAGAGATGAACCATCAGATATTACACATGGAAAGATCAGTCCTATAATAAATTCAAGGATTATTTTATCTAAATCATGATGGATGAGATGCATAAATGAAGTTTTTCTTGTGGCCAAATCTCTTAGAACATGGTAAAAATTGGTCAGCGGGGGCCATAGAATATAACTCATCATCCCAATCGATAAATCATCTATGTAAACACATCAAGATGGGAATTTTTAGGCTTGAAAGACTTTTTATAATCTCAATTTGAAATTGTGAGTGAAATTTTGATTTGTTCAGAGGCATCCCTAAATAAAATTCACCCATCTCTGAGTGTGTAGAATGAGCAAATGTTGGTTACATATTGTATAAAAACCATGAGGGATAGAGATAAACCATTAGCTCCTAGATTTGCAAGGATAAGTATTATATGAAATCCCATGAGGATTTTATCTAAATAATGATGGATGAGATGTGGTAATGATCTTTCTTTCATGGTTAAATCTCTCAGAATGGGATAAAAGTTGGTCAGAAAGGCCCGTAGAATCTGAGTCATCATCTCTATCGATGAACCATCTATGTAGACACATTTAGATGGGATTTTTAGGATATAATGACCTTTGTTCAATATTGGTCAGGCCCTAAGATAAAAATTTATAGTTGGTTAGAGGCATCATTAAGGAGAATTCAGCTGTCCATGAGTGTGAAAAATGAGTGAAATTTGGTCGCTCATTACATGAGAACCGTGATGGATAAAGACAAACAGTCAGGTCTTACACATGCAAGGATTAGTCATTTAAGTAAAAATAAGAGTATTTTATTGACTCATGATGAATGATACATGGTAATGAGTTTTCTCTCATGGCCAAATCTCTCAGAACAAAGTAAAAGTTTATTAGTGGGGGTCATAGAATATGACTCATAACCCAATCGATGAATCGTCTATGAAAACACATTTAGATGGGAATTTTTAGGATAGAATGACATTTATCAAATATTAGTTAGGCCTCAAGAGTGAAAGTTTTAGTTGTTTAGAGGCATACCTGAAGAGATTTCACTTGTCCCTGAGAGTGTAAAAGGAGTGAACTTTGATCATGCATTACACAAAACTTGTGATGGATAAAGATGAACTATCAGCTCTTACACATGTAGGGATGAGTCTTATAAGAAATTTCATGATTATTTTATCTAAGTAATTATGGATGAGATGCATTAATAAGGTTTCTCTCATAGCCAAATATTTTAGAATGGGTAAAATTTGGTCAGTGTGGGCCATAAAATCTGACTCGTTAGCCTAAATGATGAATCATCTACATAGAAACCTTTGAGTGGACATTTTTAGGATAGGACCTTTGTCAAATATTATTTAGGCCTTGAGATTGAAATTTATAATTGGTTGAAGGCATCCATGAATAAAATTCATGCATACCTAAGTGGGCAAAATAAGCAAACTTCAGTCATGTGTTTCACAAGAACCATGAATGATAGAGATGAACCATCAACTCTTGAACATGTAGGAATGAGTCCTTTACGAAATTTAATGAGTATTTTATCTAAATAATGAAAAATGATACATGAAAATGAGGTTTTTCTCATATCCAAATCTCTCAAAATGGGTTAAAATTTGGTTAGTGGCGGTCATAGAATCTAACTTGTCATCCCAATCGATGAACCATCCACACAGTTACATCTAGATCAATGTTTCTAGGCTAAAATGACCATTGTTAGATCTTGGTTGAGCCTTGGGAGTGAAATTTTTAATTGGTCAGAGGCATCCTTGAAGAGAATTCATCCATCCCTGAGTGTGAAAATTGGGCAAACTTCCATCGTGCATTGCATGAGAATCATGAGGGTTAGAGATGAACCATCAAATCTTACATGTGTATGGATAAGTCTTATAATAAATCTGAGTACTATTTTATCTAGCTCATGATGCATGAGATGTGGTAAATTGGTTTCTCTCATGGCTAAATCTTTATAGAATGAGGTAAAATTTGCTTAAAGGGGGCTATAGAATCTAATTACTAAGCTCAACTCACAAATAATATGCACAAACACATCTAGATGGGTATTATTAGGCTAAAATGAATTTTTTATGGTCTTGGTCAAGCCTCAAGATTGAAATTTATAGTTGGCTAGATGTATCCCTAAAGATACTTCACTCATCCCAAAGTTTTCAAGATGAGTGAACTTCTGTCACATGTTATATGAGAACCATGAGGGATAGAGACTAACCATCAGCTCCTACATGTGTGAGGAAAAGTCATATAAGAAAGATCAAGGGGATACTATCTAACTCATGATTGATGAGATATGGTAATTTAGTTTCTCTCACATCCAAATCTCTCAGAACATGCCAAAAGTTAGTCATTAAGGGCCATATAATTTGGATCGTCAGCCCAATCAATGAACTGTCTATGCAAACACATAAGGATAGGAATTTCTAAGATACAATGATTGTTTTCAAATATTGGTTGGCCCCTAGTAACTAAATTTGTATTTGATCAAAGGCATCCCTTAAGAGAATCCACTCATCCCCAAGTGTGTAAAATAAGTGAAATTTGAGTGCACATTGAAGGAGAACTTTGAGGGATAAAGATAAACCATTAGCTCTTTCATGTGTAGGGATGAGTCCTCTAAGAAATTATAAGAGGATTTTATCCAACTCATGATGGATAAGATGTAGTAATGATATTTATCTCATGGTCAAATCTCTCATAATGGGGTAAAAGTTGGTCAATGAGAGCCCTAAAATCTGACTCGTCAGCCCAATCGATGAATTGTCTATACAAACACATCTAGATGGATATTTTTAGGTTAGAAAAAGCATTATCCAATCTAATTTTTCATCCTACAATGAAATTTTTATTTTATTAGAGGCATCACTTAAGAGAATCCACTCATCCCTAAGTGTGCAAAAATAACAAACTTTCATCACGCGTTACAAGAGAATCATGATGGATCGAGACAAACCATTAGCTCCTACATGTGAAAAGGCAAATCCTATAATAAATATATGGAGGATTTTATCTAGAATATAATTAATGAGATGAAATAATTAAGTTTATCTCAAATCCAAATCTCTTTGAATGGGGTAAAAGTTGGTCAGTGGGGGCCGTAGAATTTGACTTGTCAAGCCAATTGATGAACCATCTATATGGACACATCAGGATGAGAATTGTTAGGTTAAAATGATATTTATCTAATCTTGGTCAAGACTTGATCAAGAAATTTTTAGATGATCAGAGGCATCTTTTAAGAGAATCCATCTATCTCTGAGTATGCAAAAAGAGAAAACTTCCATCACACATTGCAGGAGAACCTTGAGGGATAAAGATAACCTTTAACTCCTAAACGTGTAGGGATGACTCCTATATGAAAGACCAAGAGGATTTTATCTAACTAATGATGGATGAGATATAACAATGAGGTTTATTTTGTGACCAATGTCTTAGAATGGGGTAAAAGTTGGTTAGCATGGGCCATTGAATTTGACTCATAATCCCAATCACTGAACCGTCTACATAGAAACATCCAAATGGGATTTTTTAGGCTAGAATGACCTTTGTCTAGTATTTATTAGGCCTTGAGAGTAAAAATTATAGTTGGTTGGAGGCATCCATGAAGAGAATTCACCCATCCATAAATGTACAAAATGAGTAAACTTCAGTTGTACATTGCATGAGAATTGTCAGGGATAGAGATGAACTGTCATATCCTACACATATAAGGAAGATTATTCTAAGAAATATTGAGAGTATTTTATCTAACTCATGATAGATGAGAGATGGTAATGAGATTTTTCTCGTATCTAAATCTCTCAAAATAGGGTAAACATTGGTCAGTGGGGGCAATAGAATCTGACTCATTAACCTAATTAATGAACCATCTACACAGACATGTCTAGATGGGAATTTTTAGGATACTATGACATTTTTATAGTCTTATTTGATTCCCAATAGTAAAATTTATAGTTTATCAAAGGAATCCATTAAGAGAATCCACTCATCCTAGAATGTGTAAAATGAACAAAATTCTATTGTGCATTATAAGAGAACCATGAGGGCTAGAGATGAACCATCATATCCTACACATGTAGGGATGAGTCCTCTAAGAAATATTAGGATGATTTTATCTAACTCATGATGGATGAGATGTAGCAATGAGATTTATCTTGTAACCAAATCTTTCATTATAGGTTAAAAGTTGGTCAGCTAAGGTCATAGAATCTAACTCATCATTCCAATCAATGAATCATCTATGTAGACACATATATATATGGGAATTTTTAGGCTAAAATGACCTTTTTTTGGTCTTGATCAAGCCCTAAGAGTGAATTTTTTAGTTGATTTTAGGCATCCCTTAAGAGAATCCACTCGTCCTTGAATGTGTGAAATGAATGAACTTCCATCACACATTACCAAGAGAACCATGGGTCTAGAGACAAACCATCAGATCTTATATATGCAAGGATGAGACCTATAATAAATCCCATGAGTATTTCATCTAAATCTTGATAAGTGAGATGCATTAATGAGGTTTCTCTCACAGCTAAATCTCTCAGAACATGCCAAAAGTTAGTCATCAAGGGTCATATATTCTGACTCATCAGCCCAATCAATGAATCATCTATGCAGACACATCAAGATTAAAAAATTTAGGTTAAAATCGCCATTTTCCAATATTGATTAGCCCCTAGAAATGAAATTTGTAGTTGATCAGAGGCATCCCTTAAGAGATTCCACTCGTCTCTAAGTGTGCAAAATGAATGAACTTCAGTTGCATGTTATAGGAAAATCATGAGGGCTAGAGATGAACCACAATCATCTACACATGTAGGGATGAGTTCTATAATAAATTCCAAGATGATTTTATCTAACTTGTGATGGATAATATGTGGAAGTGAGGTTTCTCTCATGGCCAAATCTCTTAGAATGGGGTAAAAATTAATCAGTAGGGGCCATAGAATCTGACTCATCGGCCAGATCAATAAACTCTCTATGTGAACACATTCAGATGGGCATTTTTAGGCTAGAAAAACTTTTTTTAGTCTTGGTTGACCCCTTGAAATGAAATGTATATATGATTGAAGGCATCCTTTAATAAAATCCACTCGTCCTCAATTGTGAAAAAAAAACAAATTTCCATCATGTATTGTAGGAGAACCATGAGCGATAGAGATAAACCATCAGCTCTTGCAAAGACAAGTCCTATAAGAAAGCTCAAGATGATTTTATCTAACTCATGATGGATAAAATGTGGAAATGAGGTTTCTCTTATAGCCACATCTCTTAGAATGGGGTAAAATTTGGTCAATAAAGGCCATAAAATCTGACACATCAACCCAATCGATGAACACTCTACACAGAAATGTTAGAATAGGTATTTTTAGGATACAAAAACTTTTGTCTAGTCTTTATTGGGTGTTGATAATAAAAGTTATAGTTTATTAGAGGCATCCCTTAAAATAATCAACTCATCCCTAAATGTGCAAAATGAGCAAACTTTTATTGCATGTTATAGGAGAACCATGAGATATAGACATGAACCATTAGATATTACACATAAAAGGATGAGTCCTCTAAGAAATTCCAGGAGGAATGAAGATTTTATTGTAGCCAAATCTCCTAGAATGGGATAAACGTTAGTCAACAGGGGCTGTAGATTCTGTTTTGTCAACTTAATCAATGATTCATCTACTCAATCGATGATTCATCTATGCAAACACATTTGGATGGGCATTTTTAGGCTAGAATAAACTTTGGCCAATCTTAGTCAGGCCTTGAGAGTGAAATTTTCAATTAATCAAAGCCATTCCTTAAGAGTATCCACTTGTCCTAGAATATGCAAAATGAGTGAACTTCCATTGCACATTGTATGAGAACCATGATGGATAGAGATTAACCATTAGGTCCTACACATGCAAGGATGAGTCTTATAATAAATTATAAGAGGAATTGATCTAAATCATGATGGATAAGATGTAATAATGAGGCTTTTCTCACAGTTAAATCTCTCATAACATGTCAAAAAGTGGTCACCAAGGGCCATATATTCTGACTTGTCAAATAATCAATGAATTTTCTATGCGAACACATCAGGATAGGCATTTTTAGGATACAAAAACAACTATATAGTCCTAGTTAGCCCTTATAAATGAAATTAGTAGTTTATTGGAGGCATCCCTTTAGAGAATCCACTTGTCCCCTAATGTGTAAAAAGAGCAAACTTTTGTCATGCATTACTATAGAATTGTGAGGGCTAGAAATGAATTGTTAGCTCCTACATGTGAAATAATGAGTCTTATAATAAATCCTATGAGGATTTTATCTAAATCATGTAGGATGAGATGTGACAATGAGGTTTATCTCATAGCCATAGCTCTCACAATTGGGTAAAATTTGGTCAATGAGGGCCGTAGAATCTGACTCATCAATCCAATTGATGAATTGTATATGTAGACACATCAAGATAGGCATTTTTAGGTTACAAAAATCATTGTTTGGTCTAGGTTGGACCTTGATTATGAAATGTGTAGTTGATTAGAGGCATCACTTAAGAGAATCCACTCATATTAGAGTGTGAAGAAAGAGAAAAAATTCATCATGCATTGCAGGAGAACCATAAGGGCTAGAGATGAACCATTAAATCCTAGTCATAAAAGGAATATTCCTCTAACAAAGTATAGATAAAATTATGTTCATGTTTTCTTGAAAGGATAAACAAATAAAAGGTGAAAAATGATTTATTTAAGGTAGATGAAATTAATATAATTTTTTTTGGCTTCTCTCCATTTCAAGAAGATAATATTTTCTACTCAAAACACCAATCACATGAAGGTAGAAGATCATATGATGAGACTAACCTAAATTTAAATCATTAGTAAAAAAAACTAAATAGAAATAAACACATAATTATAAAATAGTTTAAAATTAAAATACATTAAATCAAATAACTTTACTATATTAATCTGAAACACTAGATAAACTTGATAAGTCAATCTAAAATACCTTTAGGATCAGATCTATTTGCAAGTGTTTCAAGAATAACTTCATGGTTAGATTCATGCACTTTTCACAAAGTTCTATTGTAAATATTTTCATGATATTTGATCATTTGCATATTTTTAGTAATAAAAAGGTTTGAATAATGAAGCACCATCCTATGTATTTTAAAATCCTGAAATAACAATTATTTTTTTATGAGAGTACCTACGAAGCTAGGTTATAATAACCACTATAGATCTAGTGGGATAAATTATCTCTTCTCCATCCATAACATTTGTGATTAGTTTTATTTTTCCTTTACACAATGACATAAGTAATATTTTTTTCCTTCATCATTATTCTTAGGGGAAATGACTATGAAAACATGCCCTATATTTAAAGAATAATCAAATTGTAAGCACATCTAGGAAAAACTAAAAATATTACTAATATCTAAGGTTGTATATTTAGTTAAAGAATAAATTGTATTTGGTTGTATAAGATCTGAGATGTGGTCAAAGTCAACTAAATATTCCATCTCATGATCTGTCAACTATTGGAGAGAATGGTTACTCTCTACAAGTATGGGTCTATAATACCATTCATTGACCCATTATTTTGACTCACATTCATTCAAATTAGATTCCATACATGAGGAATAAAAACATGTCATATCCCTAGTATAAATAGTCTATGAACTTGAATTTGAGCTTTGAATGAAGTGGAAAACACTTGATCCAAGTACTATAATGCGATCTTCATACATTGCCTTATGTTTTTCCTTTATTAAACAAAAAAATCTTCTTACATGAGATTTTTTATCCAATCCATGAAAAATATTTTCATTACACCAAGTCATAATACTTTAAAAATAGATCAAATTAGCACCATCCTTGTGCTTTGCATTCTCTTATTTAAGGGCTCTTTTTACAGATGCACTAGCACCTTCATGTTCCCCTTTTCCATCCCTAGCCTCGAAGAAGCTCTAAATTTTTTGAATGTCATTATCCTTATGTATTTTGTTTAACTAATAAAACATTTGAGAATTCTTAAGCTACCCTACACAATTATCTAACTAAATGTAGTGTGTATCAAACATTATTTCTCTTACATTCATATTCATATAAAATATCTCAAAACAACCCTGTACAAACTCTGGAGAATGTGATATGTCATTGCTCATATAAAATTGGTACTCTTTCAAAATCTTGTTTTAATCATCTGTGCTACCAGGTGGATGTCTAAATGTAATATGAACAAAAATTTAAAGTCAAATTGAATTATAATATTAGGATTGAACTTCATTCTATGGTTGAAGCATGTAGTTTTCAAAAAAATCCACAACCAAAAAATAGTGTCGATTGGGAAGTTATCCTTGTATGCTTTGAAATTATTATCTAACCATTTTGATTTGTGTGTGTCTTGAATATTGGTGGATAATATTCTTTTTGAATTAAAACATGAAATCACATACAAAAACTTTGGTCATAACTAATTCACATCTTGATGACTCTTTTCCATATTTTAACACATAATTAATAGATTTGTACTTCTTATAATCAACTAGTTTCTTTGTAAATTCATGTGATATATCTTCATGTAAACAGCTCATCAAATTTGACAAACCACCACAACTGGTACATGTTTCATCTAAATATTGTTTGGCAAAGAAAAACTGTACCATAGGTATTTGATAGAAAAGAACTTAGATTAATTCTCTTGATATTTTACGTGGGAAAGATACCATACATTCCTATAAAATCTCATCAGTATGTAAAGTATAATGTATATGACAAAAAAAATATCAAAATGCCTAGAAAATTCAACATGTACCCTACAATAAAATGTGGTGTATGCTTGGTTGATTTTAACATAGAAAGGCTTGTACGTCTCAAATGACCTTTGTTTAATTATCATTTAACCATTAAATTTTTCAATAAACCTTTTATAAAATTATGTTTGTGTCATGTCTAAAAATTATTGCATATGGCTCATGATTTTTTGAGCTTTTTCTTCTTTTAAAAACACCTTTTACATTAGATGAGACCCTTTTGTTTTTGTGCCAAAAATTTTCAATCAATTGTTTTGTTCTTCAACTAATACCTTGTCTTTTTGTGATAGTCTACCATTAAACGCCCAACAATCTGTGAGTGGAAGGGTCATCAAGCCTTGTTCTTATTTTTATGGCATTTATTAGGGTTTTTCCATTAAATTCAAGGATTTACTTATTTCAATAATAATTTGAGCTTTATATGTTGACTTACTCACTATAGATTCCATTATTACTCATCTTGCCACATTACTATCTTTACTCCAACTTTTATTACCTATTGCCTTAAATGTATTAAATAGATTCTTTACTATTGTACTATTTTTTCCCTCCATGTTTAATGTTATTAACACCAAATTATGCATCACAAAACACATTTTTTGCATTTTCATTAATTGAAAAAATAGTTGACATCATTCTATATGGATTTTATTCTTAAATGCATAGTTCCATTCACATTGAGCATGATATTAAACTAATCTTTTTGACATTTTACCTTCCATAGGTTCTATTATTTTTTCATCTATTTCAGCCAAATACTTTGGTGTTTGTCTTATTATCTTTAGAGGTGTGGGTGTAAGAGCTATATTTTGTATTAAATTAGGTGGTGTTAACACTTCAACCATAGTAGGGATATTAGAGGGTTCACTATCTACATTAGACCCTATAAGCAAATTAAATTTCTCTTCATTAGGAGACACATGATTTGGGTCATTATTTTATGTTGATTATCATCACACTCAAAAATTTATATATGAATGGATGTTTCATTATATTATGTTTGTCTATATGTTTCATCATTAATTATAAATTCATTTCTTACATGCTCTACATTTTGAATTTCATCTTGCAACAAAGATTGACTTGGTTCTCTTATCTCATTTGAAGACATATGTAAACTAAATTCTATAGAATTGGGCATGTTATTTTAATTATAAGTAATACCTGGTGTAGAATAATAACCATCACCTTGCCCATAAGCCCTTATGGATGCTCTCCTATATGCTTTTCTTTTTCTTTCTTTTTTTCTTTTCTCTCTAATTTCCTCATTTGTTAGCTCTTTAATAGGTCTTTTGTGATCACTTCCCAACCCCATTATTTATCTTTGTCAAAATTAGATAATTTTAGATTTAAACTTGAAGAATTTGTAGTGATTCAAACAAAATAAATAAACAATTCACCAAATTCACATAGTTGTAGCAGGAAAAAAATGTAATTTGGAAAGAACAAAATAAATTACTCTTTTTCATGGGAAAGGTAAAAGGAATTCATGAATCACAAAGGGTGTGCATGATTTCAAAATCACGCATGCCCTTTAGGATCCATATAATAACGAGCAAAAACATTTAATATCCTAATAATGGTTATACAAAGGGGGTATGCCCTTTTCATATTTAGAAAAAATTTCTCGCTTTTCCTCTAATTTTACCACAGTTTTAGGCATGGGGGTCCCAAACCTATCCAAACTCTATCATGGACCAACCAAGGGAATTTATAACAAATTTAAGATTTTTTTCCTTTTTATTGACACTTCTGATCAGGTATCTTTTACTATTTCAAAAAATTATATGGGTTTGTAGAGTGGAAAGCATAGTTTTTAAATATATAAAAAATATAATGTTAAAATATTATTTATAATTATTACTTAATTTATACATAACATACCTCATTATAGTCTATACACACATTGTCACAAATGCTCTTACAAATTTTTGAATATTAATCAAACACCTATAAAACTTATATCTCAAAAATCTACACATTGTCAATTATGCTTTATAAAATTTTTTAAAAAATAATTTTCATGAAGTTAATGTCAAAAAATTGTGTTCATACATTTGTAGTTTCTATTTTTCGATTGTCTTGACTTTTAAAATTATGTATATAATAAAAAATATTCTCAACAATCTTTTCCATTTCAACTATCTATATATGAAATTTCATACAAAAATTTAATCATTTACTCAAAAAAAGTGTGTTCGTACACATGCACTCTCCTTATCTTTTTACAAAATAAACTAGCTTATTGTCATAAATACATCTATTTCACACACTTTTATCATTTGGGTAATGGAAAAAAATATATATTTAGAAACTATGTTTAAAATTCTATAGTTAATGTTTTTATGTCATTGTCAAGTTGCTTTTTAAAGTGTCTCTAGCATTCTCACCAAGTTCAACTATTATTATTTTCAAAAAAAAAAGTGTTACTTTATCCCCTCCCTTTTGTCCCCCATTATCCTACATCTATCCATAACAATATGTGGTTGGTAGGATACCACATCATACACCTCTTCGTCTTTATTGCCAAGAACTACAAAAGGGTCATACCTTGTCCTCAACCTCCACCTATGGAGACCAGCTTGTTCTTTAAGCTGTAAAGTTACATCATCTTCAATAAGAACACTATGTAGGCTATTGACTTGTCTGATAAAGTTTTTTTAAACTTTCTCCTCCACTCATCTGTGGGTTTCTCCTCAGCAACATGAATAGAACAAGATCTTCACCAAGAGATCCTCCACTTTATTCCATAGAGAGATGCCTACCAAAAAAAATTTAATCTTCAACATGGTCTCTCCTCATGTCACAGTAGCTTCAAATTTTAAAAACTAGCCAAAAACAAAACACACTCATAAACATGAAGTTTTTCACCATGGCTCTAATACCAATTATTAGGAATAAAAGCTCTGATACTACATGTTAGGATCAATAAGGTATATACTATAGTGTAATTAAATAATTTATAATAAAACAAGCTATAAAAAATGAGAGACAAGAGGGAACACATTCCATAAGATGTATGTGGAAACCCTACAATGTCCATTAAAAAACCACGGGTAAATGGCAACTCCAAACTTTCATATTAATATTAATAACTCTCTTCTACAATATCTCCTCTAGAAACTATTTTAGTTCTAAAAACCAAGCACTTTATCCTTATGCCTGAAACATCATGGTTATGAACCAAGCATAAAAATGCCTTCAGGATCCAACCTCCAAGCATGTAAGCACAGGCTTGCATGGATCCTCGAATAGGATGAACTATAATAAGAAATCTTGTGCTTAAATAATATTTACAACAAGAGAGATAATAAAGAGAGAGTAGAATCATAGGTGGGCCAACAAATTTGCCACATTCGATGTGGGTACTAATGATAAATAATAAAATATTTATTTTCATGTGTAAGAGTCAACAAAGTGTACCATCCACTTTAGACAAGATCTAAGCCACATCCATTTGACTCCAAACATTATCTCCCACTCCACATGTAAGGATAATCAAAAACATTAAAGTCTTATAATCTTATTCACATGTGAACACAAGAGTCCAAAAGGTGTTGTAATCACCTTTTGACTATAATTAGATATGTGAATCGTAGGGCCCCTTAAAAATTCGACCCATACGTGACTCCTTGTCTTTTGCACACCAAGACAAAATCTATATGACTTCCAAGGACAAACCCATGTGAATTGATGATGTTTTATGCCCTACTGCTATCACATCAACTTGGTCACATGTGAGATACCCACCATGGGCTTTGCCACATCACCAATCAACCACATTACTAGCCATCCACATCACTAACATACCATATTACCATAAATAGTGCCCATGAATAGTGACTTCACACCTAACATACTCTAACTTAAAGTCAATATACACATGCTTTTACCACACCTAAGTATTATACAAATAGTTGTTTATCTATGCCCATTGCTATCTTGACATAAACTTAGGAGAAGTTTTGTTGCACTACTAAAAATTCTTTGCCCTGACCAGATTTGTCAACATCTACTCTTATATAGCAGATTGTAGCATCTAAAGTGAATATTCACTTATTCATAGGCCAATCTTCCATTTGGGATTCTACCATGAACCACTCACAATTCCTAATATTTTGGATATTTAGTCTAGTGCTCACTATGGCATCATGAGGCTTCCTAATCTTGATAAATCTATTACACATGACACAACATGTCTCCTCCTCCTCTAAGACACTCTTAGGAAGATAACTCATAGTGAAAGAAGGGGGGTAATTCCTTATTTTCTAATCCCTATGCATCTCCATCCTTGGTTTGCTCCTCTATACCACCTTCATCTCGTATGTCCTATCCAACTGAGCCATCATACCAGTGATAATGTTGGCACTGGCATCCAACATGTCACAACACATAGCATAAACTTCTACTAAAAACATGGCTTTCTATGAAGATACTAAATATCTTGTACTCCCTTACCACCTTCATTGGAAACCCATATAGTGATCTATTCAAAATTCAAACCATCAACTCTTTATCTCATCCATCTAGATATCTCTCTATAAGAGAGATCATCCTGTACAAATTATGCTACTCTAAATCCATATATAGAAACAAGTGTACATAGCACTATTGATAATAGTGAGGAGATAAGATCTCATAGAAGTCAAAAAATACACTTTTTGACATATCCACTAACCTACCAACATGGCACAAGTTCACTAGACCAATCATAGCTCTTGATAAGTCATTGTGCTACTTGGTGCATCATAGTACCTCTCAAGTTTTTGATCTTGCATCTGAAATGCATCCTACTCTACCAAATGTTGTCAAAATACTAAATAATGTGCCTTTATTGTTACTCCATGCATCAACCTACTTGGTCAACACCAAAACCATATACACAACCCTCTAGCACCCTAAGTTATATGGTCAATGTCAACCTTGTACTTCCAAGAACACTAGGTCTCACTTGATCTTCTATATGTATCCTCTAGAAACCAACCATGCTAAACATGACATAATAGGACCAATAATAGCTCAAGGGAATTCATTGTACTACTCACTACACCAGTGCACCTGTCAAGTTTTTGACCCTAAAAAGTGCATCTAAAATACATCACTAATCTATTATATGTCCAAATATATGACCTTCTCCTTCCAAGAACACTAGGTCTCACTTGTTCATTTGCATCTTCATCTCCCCCATCCTCAACTACTTCAAAATAGGTACAATTATAGGTTTATTTGTACCTCTTTCTTTTTCATGGATTTTTTTTGTCTTCAACATCTCAGCTAACAATATGTCATTAGGAAGATCCCACATCATACACCCCTTTATTTTTGTTGCCATGAACCACAACAAGGTCATGCCTTGTCCTTAACCTCCACCTATGGAGACCAACTTGTTCCTCAAGATGTAAAGTTGTTTCATCTTTAATAAGAACATTATGTAGTGATGATTCTAGTAAATGTCTTATTCTTTTGTCCATCTATTGTACTCATCCTACTTATTAACCATGATTTTGAACACTTTTCCATATACTTTCCTACTTTCATAAACCATAGAGTATTATTTTTCTATGCTCTTCAAAATAGTTAGAATTTTGTATTGGAATTAAATATATGATGGTTATATATTGCTTTAGAATGTTTTTTCTATAATGTATTTTAAGGATGTTTCAAAGAGATAGGTATATAACACAAAATGTCCTGCAGTACAAGAATCTCATTACATAGATCATCGTGCAGCCACTACATGACCAAAGTCAAAGATGAATAGATTTTGATTCTCTTCCAATCAACTCATAGAAATGACTCTAACTTATATGGATCTCAATAAAGAAGCGATTAAAGAATGAAAAAACTTTATTTATCCTATAACAATATTACAGAATTCCCATGAATGATGACTTTAGCAAAAACAACCAATTTTGGTTATCCTAAATCAAATATTTCTTAGAAGTGTGTGTGTGTGTGTGTTTCATTACTAAATGACAAAATGTAATTATGATAATCTCTAATCAACATTTACTATATCTCAAATTTGCTACTACATATTTATATACCAAAGAGGAGATTGTTTTATGAAAAACAATATATATATATATATATATATATATATATATATATATATATATATTGATTGATTGATTGATTGTTTTTCATAAAATAATATCCTCTTCGGTATATAAATATGTAGCAAAAAATTTGAGATATAGTAAATGTTGATTAGAGATTATCATAAGTACATTTTGTCATTCAGTAATGAAACAAATTTATTTATCCTATAACAATATTATAGAATTCCCATGAATGATGACTTTAGCAAAAAGAACCAATTTCGGTTATCCTAAATCAAATGTTTTTAAGAATATATATATATATATATATATATATATATATATATATATATATATATATATATATATATATATAGTTTTTTCATAAAACAATCTCCTCTTTGGTATATAAATATGTAGTAGCAAATTTGAGATATAGTAAATGTTGATTAGAGATTATCATAAGTACATTTTGTCATTTAGTAAGTATTGTAACTTCCTACAGTAATTCATTTCTATAGTTTTGATTAATATGAACAAGTATTTTTGAGTTTAATTAAGTGTTGTGAGAGGAAGGATTGAAGCTAAAAGATGGAAGGAGGAAGGTCACCCTTTTGAATCCTTACAAAAACAATCCAACCCATTTCAATAAGCTAAGCATCTTATTTGATTTATTTATACATTATGTTATTTAACTCAGAATTGTCTGATTTACATTCTTGCTTAAATTTGTTTGAGGAAGCTTCCAATACATAATCATTTATTTCATAGTATTTTGTTCATGTTTTATTTGAATC
Organism: Torreya grandis; assembly: GCA_037957365.1. NCBI lineage: Eukaryota > Viridiplantae > Streptophyta > Pinopsida > Cupressales > Taxaceae > Torreya > Torreya grandis. The sequence continues at coordinate 3,104,924 of JARHVA010000389.1, forward strand.
ATATCATTTACTACACTTCAGCATCTTAGATACAATTAGTAGAATGTTAAATTAGAGATTGAATGTGTACATACAATGACATCATCCTATCAAGTCTACATCCTTAGGTTGACATTTAAATGAGGTAGAAGGTATAATTCCATGGTAATTCTCATTGTTCATTTTGATCAAGAGAAGTATATTCAATTGTAAATCAGTTGTTAGTCATTTTTTGCACCATTACTAGGGAAGGGTGTCACACACTTATAACATTCAATCTTGATAGCAATTATTTCTTGATGTTTATTATTTTTATTTCCAAATATTTTTATTATTTAGATTAAAATCTTCCTGCTTCTATAGTTTAAATTTCCCTTTTTGCAATTAGGATAGTGGAAATTTAAAAAACCCCCATATTGTTAACCCTATGTGAGTAGGGTGGGAAAAAAGTTAAAAAGAATGGTTAACATCTACAAAGAGAAGGGGAATATATAATAATATTTTTACCTTAATCATCAAATTTTGTAGTAAGATTAGATATTCATCTTGCAACAACTAAGGAACATGAAGAAATTCTTGACGATCACTCACAGTTGTCAATAGAAGAGGTAGAGAAGGAATAAGTTTTGGCTAGATTGGTAGCACAAGCTGGAGACCTTGAAAGGTTCATACCCCTATAAGAGACCCACATCTACCACCTTTGAGAATTCCCACCTTATCACCTCATACTCATAAATCTAAAGTTTGTTTACCTCCATCACCCAAATTTCTTATTAAAAAGGCATTCAAAGCTATTCTTGCCCCTAGAAGAAATACCAGGCAAATAGAATCTTCTAATTTAGAGAGACTCTTTGTTGAGACACTAGAAGAATCTTCTAAAACCTCCACACCATCCCCATTGTATAGGAAACCATACATTCCTAAGGAAAAAGATAAAGTCTCCATATTCTACAGCTTAGGAAATAAAAGAATTGATAAGAATTTTGAGCATTGGATAGAAACAACCTCCCATCTACCAACACAAAAAGTATTCATTGTGGATCACCAGGGAGAAAACACTACCATTAAGTCTACTAATTTTGAATTTTATATCCTTACTCATGATGAAAATTCACCCATAAAGAATATCCCTCACTCTACCTTCCCTACCTTCAAAGGAATAGTTTCTAAACATCCAGATACTTTTATTTTTGAGTTTGACATCTTATGTCATAGATATGATTATAATCAAGATGTTGAAAAACTCATACTATTTACATAACAATTAAAGATGCAACACTTAGATGGTTCATGGGACTTAGAAAGGATGCCATTTCTACTTGGAAAGAAATGAAGGAGAAGTTTTTGATGAAATACTAAGACTATTGTAGGGGAAGAATATCTAGGAGAGATAACATTTTATGAATGACACAAGCTGATGAAAAGTCATTAGAGGAATGTATGGAAATATTTTTGTTCATCTTGAAAAAATTTAAGAAAACTACAATGGATAAGGAATCAATCAAGATGATATTCCTGAAAGGAAATAGAGATGATTGTTTAGAGGCACTAGATCTAATGTCTAGTGGTGATGTTCTTATACTACCATTTGATGAACTAACAGTTCTATGTAAAAATTACTCTAGATCAACCATGAACAAAAGTAGGGGTAGAACCCTTCCTACAACATTTGTTGCAAGATTGTCTAAAGGTGAAGTTAACAACCTACTCCAAGACATGAAGCAAGACATCATCAGTCACCTAGCTACTCAACTTAATACATTACATACATGGAGGAAGCAAGAAGAAACAAAGAAATCCTTAGCTACCTATTACCCTGAATACATAAAAAAGAAGGTGAATTGCACATGTCATTCCATGAAAGCTCAAGTAACTAGTATAACTGAGGAGAATCCTAAAATAGTGGAGTTGCATGCCATAGATGAAGATGAGAATTAGGTTTTTTATGTGGCTCAACAGAAACTATGAATATAAAGATCAGGTATGCCATCAAACTCTATGTTTGAAAATTCTTGATTCTCAAATAATCCTCAATGTGGTTCTTGGATGAATGTACCTAATCAAAATTGGTCTCAAACAAGTTGGTAGCTACCCCAGAATCAGTTATGAATGCAACATAATGGATAACAACCTCAATTGGGGCAATTTAAAAATTAGGAATGGTTTTATCCCTCTAATCCATGGCAACAACAATGGAGAGGTAATCAAGGCTTTCCCCAACAAATGCAATAACCATAATAACATGTCATAATGTCAAACACTTAGCAAGTTATTTGAACCACTCAATTAACTACCTATTCTATCCTCAATCCTACCAATAAGTGAGTTCAACTAACTTAATCCATTGAAATAATGCAATAACCAACATACACCTTGGATATTAATCAAGTTCAACTTCGCTTAGGTCATGTTCTTCCATATCCCACCTCACCCATAATCATAGAAAACTTTGAACCAACTCTACTCCATACTAATCCACATTCATCCATGGTAATTATTGAGCTAATTTCATCCAAAAGTAAAAAAGAAACTAATAATCTTCCTTTTCTAAAGAGATTGAACATATCACATCCTAAACCAAAGCTCAAATTTAATATTTTAGGATAACTCAAGAATGTGTGCATAAAGATCCCACTCTTTCAAGTAATAAAGGACATTCCTATCTATAATAAAGCTATTAGAGAGCTATGTTTGAAATAACCAAGAAGAAAGAAGAAGGATCCTAAAATAATCTAGGTCATTGGCTAACTATCAGATATTATGTTGGGAAATATAGTTCCCCTAAAATATTCTAATCTGAGAAGTCCTGTATTTAATGTTAGCATCCATAGTCGACCCATCTCTAATACTTTAATTGACTTAGGTGAAACCATCAATGTGATGACCATGGAGACCATGCAATAACTGAAACTTACCACTCTCCATACAACACCCACGATCTTCTAGATGGTTGATAGATCAACTATTAAGCCTGAAGGGATTGTGGAGGACTTTTTTATCACATGGATTCTTGGTAATATTCAATATATTTTATTATCTTACAATCAATGATAAACTTGAGAGGTTATCATCTCATCCTTGGTTGGTCAATGTTGATACTTTTATTAGCTACAGTTTAGGAAAAATGTTAATTTCCAATAGAAATGACACCAAGAAATTAGTGATGTATCCACCAACCCAGCCTTCCTATAATGATGGAACAACCACTTAGATTAATGAATTTGAATAAGTTGTCTCCTTGTAGACCCTCTACATAATTGACCAAATTCTAGCTCTACAGGCCCAAGAAGAAGACACTATCCTTATTGGTATCCAACAAAACACCTATTGATAGGATCCTGTAGCCACCAACCTATTGGAATTTACACCATGCCCTCTTCAGAATATCTTTCTCAAGAATGATTTTACTGAAACCATAAGAGACATTTGGACTTTCCATCAATTAATTTCCTATCAATCTAGTTATGCTTCTTCAATTACCAATGTAGAGACCATGCCTTATTTAACAAAATAAGTAGACATACTACCAAAAAAACCTCTCAACATCAACACTTCCATAATACCCCAACCAAAAAGTCAGTTATTTTCAATATTTATAAGGTACACAAAACATTTTATTGGGATTACCATGACATGAGAGGAATAAACCTAGATTTATATACGCATCATATTTACATTAAATAAAAATGCAAACCTATTCACCAACCCTAATGACAAATGAATCCTGTAGGTAAAGACATTATCAAAACTAAGTTACAAAAACTCTTATATGTAGGATTTATTTATCCTATTTCTAATAGCGAGTGGGTCTCTCCCCTGGTCATTATCTCTAAGAAAGGGGGCAAATGGCATATTTACGTTGACTACCAATAATTGAATGTTAGTACCAGGAATGATCACTTTCCCCTTCCATTTATTGATCAAGTGTTGGATACATTAGAAGGGAAGATGTACTTTTTATTCTTAGATGGATATAGTGGTTATAATCAAATATGAATTTATCCATAAGACCAAGACAAAACCACTTTTACTTTCCCTTGAGGAACCTATGTCTATGTCGTCTTACCATTTGGTCTTTTCAATACCTCAGATACTTTTTAAAGCATTGTGTTGAGCATATTTTTTGATCTCCCCCATGACTATGTTAAAATCTACATGGATTATTTCACTATCTATGTGTAAACATTCAAATAAATGTTGACTAACTTGGAGAAAGTTCTTCAATGTAGCTGAGAACATCAATTATTTCTGAGCAATGAAAAGTGGTACATGATTATGACTAAAGGGTTTGTGTTGGGACATCACATATCCCCTATTAGAATTCAAGTTGACCCAGAAAAGATAATTATTATTAAGGATATACCCAAACCAAAGAATCAGAAAGATGTTATAATTTTTTTAGGACATGTTGGTTATTATATATGGTTCATCAAAGATTTTAGTAAAATTGTCACCCATTGTTTAGATTGCTTACTAAGGATGTTTAATTTACATGGACTAATGATTATCAAATTTCCTTTAAGCAACTCAAAGACCTTCTCATAAAAACTCTTATTCGAAGAGGGTCTAACTAGAGTAAGCCTTTTCACATTCATATAGATGCATTTGACACCACTTTTAGAGTTGTCCTTAGCCAAAAAAATGAATCTATGAGTTATCTAATCTATTTATCAGTAAGAATATTTAGGGGATGAACTCAACTACACTATAATAGAGAGAATTTCTTGTCATTGTCTATGCCATCAAAAAATTTTGACACTGCATTATAGGTTACCAAGTATTCATCCACACAGATCATGAAACAATAAGATATTTAATGAACAAACATACTATAACAGGTAGGATAATTCATTTGTTTCTTTTGATGTAGAAGTTTGATATTACCATTGTGAACAAACCAAGAAAGGATAATGTAGTAGTAGATTTTATATTTACATTGAAAAATTATGAGCACAATCTTATTGTTGATGATTTTTTTCCTAATGAACATTTATTTTCTATAACAATTCAATCACCTTGGTTCACAGATATTGCTAACTATTTTGTTATAGGATCACTACCACAACATTTATCACCTAGGGATAAATAACACCTGATCCAAAAGAGATAACATTATTTTTTGATTTTAGGATAGCTCTTTATCACTAGACTAGATTCATTTATGAGAAGATGTATCTAAGAAGATGAAGCTTATGACATTCTCAGAGCCTATCATGATGAACCTTGTGGGGGTCATTTAGGTACCAAATGAACTGCTATGAAAATACTTACAATTAGATATTATTGGTCTTCTTTTCATAAAGATGTCATGATGTATACCCATATATGTGATGGATGCCAATGTATGAGAAAATCCACTCACTTTGATGAAATGCCATTATAGCCACATTTGGTTCTAAAACCCTTTGACAAATAGGGATTGAATTTTTTAGGTCCCATTGAACCTAAATCAAACAAAAAAGAATACATATTATTGTGTAATGATTATGTCACAAAATAGGTAGAATTCAAAGCCTTAACCCATGCCCAAAATGAGAAAGTAGCTGAGTTATTGTATGGAGAAATCTTCACCCACTATGGAGTACCAAGAGAAATAGTCACAGATCAAGGCCCATAAGTCACATCAGACCTTACAACCATCTTGGTCAAGGAATATGAGATCAAACACAAAAAATAAACCCCTTAACAACCTTATTCAAATGGTCAGATGGAAGTGACAAACTGATAACTAGAAAATATCCTCACTAAAACTGTCAGCTTGCATAGGAAACATTGGTCAACTTGTCTCTTAGAAGTAGTTTGGGCTTATAGAATCACTTGGAAAACCATAAATCATCTCACTCCATATGAGTTAGTGTATGGTAAGAAAAAAAAATTCCTATTGATTTTGTACATAAAATACTACTGACAACACTTGATTTGGCCTTGGATCTTTCCCAAGCTCAACAAGATAGGATCATGTAGTTAAATGTACTTAATGAATTAAGGAAGGAAACACTTCATCATACTAAAATATTGTAAAGACAATATGTGGGATGACATGAAAAGAATGTCAAGACTAAGAATTTATAACTAGGAGACTTGGCACTCCTTTTTTATTCTAAATACAAGGATCATAAATGAAAGCTACAATTTAGATAGCTTGGGCCTTATGAGATCAAACAAATTTTTGAAAATGGAGCTGTAAAGCTCATGACCATTGACTTTTTTGGTTTCAACTACTTATTAATGGCCATAGGCCCAAGCTGTATAAGAAACTATTTTCCAACTTCTTAAAGAATAACATCCATCTCTTCTTTATGAAGCAAATCAACCTGTTCCTACAGTCGAAGGGTATTTTTGTCAACCCTTATCTAATATTTTTCAAGAGTAATAAAGCTCTCTATAGCCAAGATTAATTTATTCACAATGGCTTAGTTTAGGCTGAATAAAATCCTACATTTTGGATTTTTGTGATTCTAGTTGAGTTTCGATCAAAAAATTAAAATCAAAAATCAAAAACTTCAGTAATGAAAACCTTCAAGCATTGTTGATGGATGTTGTCTCAGAAAACTAGGTCACTAGTTGATTGACATTCATTAAAAAAAGTGAAAAAGAGAAAAGGTACTAAAGCAATAAAACCTTTTATTTTCATTTATTTTTACTTGTGGACTCATTCCCTTGGAGTATAAATACATTTTCCTGCTTGATACAGGATGAAAAACTGGTTACAAGATAGAACTTATTACTATAGGATAAAACTTACTGCTATAGGATACATATTTTGCTACAAGATGTATTCCTACATTCCATCCTACATTAAGAATTTTCTCCCACTCAACCAATAGCATATGTCACAACCGCTACTTTAAATCATCATTTGTACATTTATGAAAAGTATACCTATAAGTAACATGGTAATTATTCTATATTTATTTCATGTCATACATTTTAATTATTTCTAAAGATGATGGTACTTAATGATATTAATGTGCCACCATATCCTCTCCTTATCACACCCACTTACCATCTCCTTCATTGATTGATGTGACCATTGACACAATGTTGCTGCCACCCCTTACTTTTATCATGAGTGTTTTGCATATGTTGGCTTCATCCCATAATGAAAAATGGTAGTTTAAGTTGAGGGGAGATTTTTCATTAATTTAAATGAATTTTTTACTCCCAAAGCAAAAGTCACAAAGCATTCTTCCATATCCCAAAACTCTTGTTGCAATCACCCAGACCTATTACTCACATTTCATCTCATAATATGGGAAGAGATTTGCTAAAACATGAACTGCTTGATATCACCCCTTTAACTAATAACCCTAAAATCTTGGCCCTATTATAGAATATATGATGGGCACAATATTTTGAGAAAATATAGGCCTTAGATGAAGGAATTTCAAAATAATTTGTTGGTACATTGCATAATAGCTTGGCAATAGTAAAGGGGATGGAAATAAAGTTGATAGAAACCACCATTAGTAGAGTAACAGGACTACCAAAAATAGGGGAGGAATGGAATGATAAATTTGATTCAGAGATTGAGAGATGAAAATTCATTAGAAAAAATGAATGCCTAGAAACATCAAAGTAGGGTAGATGGGCTAAAGCTACTGATTTTATCTCCAAACATTTCATTTATGAATGGAGGTATTCTATGATGCATGGCCTATTGTTCAAGTTCATGAATAATTTGTGGCATGGAATAGAGATAAATATTATCAAATTTTTACTTTACATTATCATAAAAAGGTTGGAGGCATTTCAAAAAGGTAATTATAAATATCTTTTCCATCAGTACGTAATCTAGTTGATTGTTTAAGACTATTTACAAAGAACTAGACCCAACATAAGTTGGGAAGAATTTCTCCAAGAACTAGGAAATGTAGAAAGTGATAAAGAAAAGAATGAAATAGAAGAGGAATTAGAGACTGAAGAACAAATATCAGAATAAACCCTTCCTATAGATCCACAAGAACATGCAACAAAAAACCTTCCTGCAGTCACACTAGAACTTACAGAATAAGGTCTTCTTGAAACAACATAAGAACCTGCATCAAGGACTAATGAAAGGACTTTCATAGGAAGATAATCTAGAAGGAAAATGAAGAAACTCATTCTCCATCTTGATTCATATGAATCTGAGGAGGAACTTCCACCTTCTCCCAAAAAGGCCAAGGTAACCCCTACTCCTCATATATCTCATAGATCAAGAAGAAAAATGAGAACTAAACCTTCTTCTATTGTTGAAATAAATAAAAAATCTAAAGAAGAATAGACTGCTAATAGTAATGAATCTCTAGAGACTGAATCAGATAGGGAAGAATGTTCTCTAAAATTCAATCATGAAGTAGAAGAAGAAGAGCATAGTTTTGAAGAATTATATGATGAGCCAATGCAAGAAGAAGTAGAACAATAAGAGCATAGTTATTAAGAATTACATGAACAACTAATGCAGGAAGAAGTAGAACAATTTGAGCATAGTTTTGAAGAGTTACATGAGGAACTCATGCAGGAAGAAGCTAAACAATTGGAGCAACCTACTATACAAATGGAATTTTTGACTCTTGAGTAGGCCTTGAAAGAAATTAAAAACCTAAGGAAGCAACTACAAGATCAATCAAATGGAGGATTAGATGCACTTATTGTAGCAGCTTGTTAGTTATAGCCTTTTATTGAAGACCATCCTGCAGTCAACATTCCACAACCTTTTGTAGAAGTAAATCAACAAGAAGAACCTAAAGCTACCCAAAGAGTCAAGTATCACTCCTCATTTGCAATATGTTCTAAATTATTAAATTTAATGGATAGTTAGTCTAAAGTTCTAAAGGAATTAATAAAATAAAATAATAAGTTGAAAGAAGAGAGCATCACCAAACTGAAACATAAAATTGAAGATATGGTTGGTCTTACCCAAAAGCTCTTGGACTACAGAGTTCCTACTAAAGTATATTCAATCTACCTTGAAGAGTAATGACATGAGTTCAGATTTATGAAAATTTATTATGATATGCCCCAATAAGTTATTGATCCCATCTCCTTCTTTTATATATATATATATATATATATATATATATATATATATATATATATATATATATATATATATATATATATATATATATATATATATAGTATGTTCACAAGAAGAACAAGCATAATTGTGCAAGTTCAACCTTCACAATTATGTTGTTTCATATGGTAGAGATTAGAACCCTGATTTATATGTTGGAGATGTTCAACTATAGGTATTTTCATCATATTTAATGAATTAGTAAAGAAGAGGAAGAGAAGTAATGAAATATATAAAAAAGGAGAATAAAATCCAACTATTTATTAGGAATGAATTAATGGCACCTGATGTTGTATTAACTAAACTAGATAATATCATGTTGAAGAAAGAAGTCAGAGCTTGGTTTGTGAAGAATTGTGATGAAGCCCAAAATTTTATTTAGGATTGAGAAATTTTGTTGGTTGCGCTACAAGATAATCATGCATTTAACGATGGAATGATCTCACCTCAGCACTAAGAAAGAAGTAGCCCTGTTCCCTTTTTAACTTAAAATCAACATTTGACAGGATCACCTAATATATTCTTCTTGAAAATGAAATGGGATCCCAATTACTGAACCTAAAGTTCCATCCACCCCTATTCTAGTATCTTATTCTAGATTGGTAGGATAAAGTCCCAGTGGATGAAGCTAGAGAAGTTAAAATTTGGTAACTATTTGAATAGAGATAGGGATTTTACACTCACCTTGCCAAGGGTGTTGTAGAGCCCATGGATTTTAGAGTTCTTTATGAATTAGGAATAAACAAGTTTGTTACTCAAGGTCAAACAAGATTTTAAGTTGGGCGTGTGTTGAGCCCTATAAATATCATTTTCTTGTGTCCATCTATTGTACTCATCCTACTTGTTAACCATGCTTTTGAACACTTTTACATACAGTTTACTACTTTCATAAGGCATATAGCATTATGTTTCTATACTCTTTGAAATAGTTAAAATTATTTATTGGAATTAAATATATGATGGTTATCTATTACTTCAGGACACTATTTTTATAATGTGTTTTAAGGATGTTTTAGAGAGATAGGTGTATAGCACAGACAATCTTGTAGCAAAGGAATATCATTACATAGACCATCCTATAGCCACTGCATGACCAAAGCTATAGATGAATAGATTTTGATTCTCTTCCAATCGACTCATAGAAATGACTCTAACTTCCATGGAGCTCAATAAGGAAGTGGTTGAAGAATGAAGCAAAAATATTTATCTTATGGAAATATTACAAAATTCCCATGAATGATGACTTTAGCCAAAGGAACCAATTTTGGTTATCCTAAATCAAATGTTTCTTAGAATAACATATATATATATATTATTTTGCATAAAATAGTCTCCTCTACAATGTATAAATATGTAGCAGTATATGTGGTATATAGTAGATGATGATTAGAGATTATCATAAGTACATTTTGTTAAGCAACAATTATTGTAACTTCCTACAATAATTCATTGTTATAGTTTTGATTAATATGAACAAGAATTTCTAAGTTAAATTAAATTTGTGAGAGAAATGATTGAATCTAGAAGATGGAAGGAGGAAGGGCCCTCTTTGTAAGCCTTACAACAACAATCCAACCCATTTTAATAAGTTAAGCATGTTATTTGATTTCTGTATACATTGTGTGATTTAATTTTGAATTGTGTGATTTACATTCTTGCTTAAATTTGTTTAAAAAAGCTTACAATGCATAAGTATTTATTTCATATTATTTTGTTCATATTTTATTTCAAGCATTTCATTTACTATACTTCAATATCTTAGATATAATTAGCAGAATGTCAAATTAGAAATTGAGTGTGCACATATAGTAATGTCATCCTATCAAGTCTACATCCTCGAGTTGAAATTTAAATGAGGTAAAAGGTACAAGTCCATGGTAACTCACCTTATTCATTATGATCAAGATAATTATATTCAATTATGAATCAGCTACAAGTCATGTGGGATGCTAGCTTGTCTAATAATGCCTTTTTCAACTTTCTCTTCCTCCCATCTGTGGTCTTCTCCTTAGCAACATGAAGAGAAAAAGATCTTCACCAAGAGATATTTCACCTTGATCCATAGAAATATACTTACCAAAACATTTTTTTCATCTTCAACTTGGTCTCTTCTCATGTCATAGTAGCTTCAACTTGTAAAAACTAGCCAATAAAAAAAATACTAAAAAACATTGAGTTTTTTTACCATGGCTCTTATACCAATTATTAGGAATAAAAGCTATGATACTACATATTAGGATCATTAATCTATATCCTATAGCGTAATAAAATAAGGTGGAATAAAATAAGATACAAAAAATGAGAGACAAGATGGAACACATTACATAAGCTATATGTATAAATATTGCAATGTGCAAAGAAAAATTATGAGAAAATTGTAGCTTTCATACTTAATATTAACATTAAAAACTCTCTTATAAAACATCTCCAATATCTCCATTAGCACTAACCACAAAGCACTCAATACTTATACCTGATGCGTTAAGATTGTGAACCAAGCATGGCAATGCCTCTAGGATCTAACCTCCAAAGATGCAAGCATAAACATGAATGGATCCGCTAACAAGATGAATTATAATGAGAAATTTTGTTATTAAATAACATTCAAAACATGAGAGATAAGAAAGAGTAGCATCATGGGTGGCCCAACAAATTCACCACATTCCATGTAGACATTAGTGATTAATAATAAAATATGTGTTTTCATGTGCAAAGGTCCACAAAGTGGACCATCCACTTTGGACAAGATCCAAGCCACTTCAATTTAAATCTAAACATTGTCTCCCACACCACATGTGAGAAGAATCAATAATAGTAAACTCTTGTCTTATTCTTCACATATGAACACAAAATTCCAAAAAGTGTTGCAATCACCTTCTAACTCTAACCAGGTATGTGAATCCTAGGGCCCCTTAGAAATTCTACACATACATGACCCCTTATCTTTTACACATAAAGAGAAATCCATGTGACTACCAAGAACAAACCCATGTGTCTTGGTGGAATGTTACACCCCACTCCATTCACATAAACCTAATCATATATGAGAGACCCTCCAAGGGCCCTACCACATCACCAATCATCCACATCACTAACTATCCACATCACCATCATGTCATATCACCATGAATAGTGGCCATGAATAGTGATTTCACACCTAACATTCCCACTTGAAGTCAATATATACATGATTTTACCACACCTGAGTATTGTGTAACTAGTTATCCATCTATGACCACTACTACCTTGACAAAAACCTAGTAGAATTTTATTACAATACTAAAACCTCATTATACTAATCATCTTTGTCAACATCTGCTCTTCCATATCATATTACATCACTTAAATTAACTCTTCACTTCTCCACAGGTCAATCCTTTATTCAAGATTCTTCCATGAACTGATCACAACTCTCATTACTTGGGAATATCCATTTTAGTGTTCACCATGGCATCATGAGGCTTCTTACTCTTGGTGAATCCAATACATAGGACACAACATGACTTATCCTTATCTAGGACACTCATTGGAAGATAAATCATAATGAAATAAGTGGATTACTTTCTTACTTTCATGTCCTTGTGCATCTCCATCCTTGGCTTGATCCTCCATACCACCTTCCTCTCATTTGTCCTATCCAACTGAGCCATCAAAATAGTGACCATGTTGGGACCTCTATCCAATATGTCATAACACATAGTACCAACCTATACTAAAATATTGGCTCTCCATGAAGGTATTAGATTTCCTATATACCCTTAGCATGTCTGCTAGAAACTTGTACACTGATTTCCTCAAAATTTAAACCAAAAACTCTTTGCCTCATGTCCATCTATCTCTCCCTAAGATATATCACCATATAGTAATCATGTTGATCTAAATCCATGAATAGCAATAAGTGCATATAACATTATTGATAGTAGTGAGGAGAGAAGAACTTACAAAAGTAAAAAACTAGAATTATCCATATAGCCACCAAGATATCAATATGGCACATGTTCATTGGACCAATCACAGCTCCTAAAAAGTCATTGCACTACTCAGTGCATCATGGCACCTACCATATTTTCAAGCTTGCATCTGAAATACATCCTACTCTATCAAATGTTTCTAAAACACTAACTGATGTGCCTTCAATGTTACTCCATATATTTGTCTACCTAGCCAACACCATAATCATATGTACAACCCTCCAACACCTTGAGTTATATGGTCAACACTAGCCTTCTCCTTTCAAGAACACCAGGTCTAAATTTATCTTCTATACATAGCCTTTAAATACCAACCATATCAAACATGAAATAAGTGGATAAATCATATCTCCAAGAAGTCGTTACTCTACTCAGTGCATCAATGTACCCATCAAGATTTTGATCCTAAAAAATGCATCATTCCTCTACCACATGTCCGAACCCATGGACTTCTCCTTCTAAGAACACTAGGTCTCACTTGTTCATCTACATATTCATCTTCTTCATCCTTAACTACTTCAAAATAGGTACAACTTCAAATTTATTTATACCTTTTTCATTTTCTTGTATTTTGTTTTTTATCTTCAATATTTTAGCTAACAACATGTGGTCAATAGGATACCACATCATATGCCCCTTCCTCTTTGTTTCCAAGAACCACAACAAGGTCATGCCTTGTCCTCAGCCTCCACCTATGGAGACCAGCTTGTTCCTGAAGCTATAAATTTGCTTTATCTTCAACAAGAACACTATGAAGTCTATTGACTTATCTATCAAAGCCTTTTTAAACTTTTTTCTCCACTCATCTATGTGTTTCTCCTTGACAATATGAAGAGAATAGTATCTTCAATAAGTGATCATCCACCTTGCTCCAGGAAGAGATACCTATATAAAAAAATTGCATATTCAACTTGATCTCTTCTCCTATCACAGTAACTTCATCTTGCAAAAACTAGCCAACAACAAAAAACACTCACAAACATGGAGTTTATCACCATGGATTTGATATAAATTATTAGGAATAAAACATCTAATAATAAATTTTAGGAGCAATAAGTTATATGCTATAGTTCATGTAAATAATGTGGAATAAAACAAACTACAAAAAATAAGATTTAAGAGGGAACACATTACATAAGATGTACGTGGAAAGCCTACAATGTGCAATGAAAAACCATGGGCAAATGATAGATTCCAAACTTGATATTTACATCAATAACTCTGTCGTACAACAGCTCCTCCAACAACTCTTTCAATGTTAATAGCTAAGAACTCAATGCTTACACCTAAAGCATTCAAGTTCTGAACCAAGCATAATAATGTCTCTAGGATCTAACTTCCAAGCATACAAGCACAAGCTTTAATGGATCCTCTAATAGTATGAATTAAAATTAAAAAATCTTATGCTTAAATATCATTTATAACAAGAGGGAAGAAAAAGAGAGTAACATCATAGGTGTCCTAACAAATTCATAATATTCTATGTGGGCACGAGTGATCAATAGTATAATGTATATTTTCATCTGTAAGGGTTAATAAAGTAGACCATCCACTTTAAACAATATCCAAGCCACTTTCATGTGACTTCAAACATTGTCTCTCACTCCACATGTAAGGATAATCAACAACAATAAACTCTTGTCTTCTTCACATGTGAACAAAAGAGTCCAAAAGGTGTTGCAATCACCTTTTGACTCTAACTAGACTAGTAGATCCTAGGTCCCCTTATAAATTTAACCCATACATGACCCCTTGTCTTTTGTTCACCAAGATAAAATTCATGTGACTACAAAGAACAAACCCATGTGTCTTGGTGGAGTACTATGCCCCACTCCCATTACATCAAACTTATCAAATGTGAGAGACCCTTTATGGGCCTTGCCACATCACAAATAATTGATATCACTAGTATGCCACATCACCATGAAAAATGGCCATTAATAGTGACTTCACACCTAATAGAGCATTGCACCATGCTCGAATGTGTGACCTGTAATTACCCCCAATAAAATTATTATCTCTTATTGCTTCCCTTCACCAATCTATTGTTGTCATGTGACGACCAAACTCTATTAAAAAATTATTAGTATTTTTTGTATATGCATTCAATATCGATAGCAAGAGTGGCAAAAATAATCATTGATAATTAGTAATAATTTTAAATATCAGTATTGTACAACTACATAGATGGTGGATTCCTTACAAAATAATTAACCATCACATTAAAACCAATGTTACAATAAATGTAACAACTTAAAGTTGTTTCATGGTAAAATGATAGGAAATGTAGACATGACATAGTCTTGGTGGAGAACAAGTTCCCTATCATTTTTGTGCATATTTGTTTTTTCTATAATAATTTTATATTAAAACTTGTGCCATGTACATGTGTGATTAGAAAAAGATAAATCTTGATTTATAAAACTAAAAATATATTTAGAAAAAGATAAAATAATATATATTATTTTTTTGGTGACTAAATATTTTAATAAATAGTAAAAGAAACAAATATCCAATCGCACAAGTTTTTAAGGACTTTTTTTATTAACTTTTTAAAGTTTAAGACTAACAAATGAATAGTATAATTATCAGTATAAAGATAATGATATTAAAATAATTTAATATATTTTTTTAAAGTTAAAATTTATATATTTTTGATTTTATAATTTGATATATGTGTATATATAAATCCATTTCTTGTGCACAACCTCTTCTAATCACATTTTTCATCATGTTTTTGTTGCAGTTACATTTCTCATTTCTTACAATAGAGATTAAAATGAAAATATTATGAGTACACCTTGATTGTCAAAATAGTAATTTTGACAACAGTAAAATGATGCAAGCACCTTAATTGGTGTGAAATTGGGAATGATATACAAATCTTTTAACCAATCAACTCCCATTAATTAATATTATTTTATATGATCGGTTAACAATTTTATAATTTACCTTTGTAAAATCTTCACATATTTTTAGCACTCGAAACAATGCAATATAGTTCTAGAAAATAACAAGGACTAATTACAAATTAAAGCAAAACGAAACTAATAGTTACTCCTTTGAGAGTAATAACATAATATTAATTAAATTCAATGTATTTCTTTTTATAATTGAAACTTGATTTTATATGAATTAGGTGTACATAATGCTTATTTGGCTTAGTGTTAAGCACTGAGGGGTATCCATTCTGCGAAATTTGCCCGAGTCAGCATTCCAACCTCATCCCATTTTTTTGCATATCCTAAGATTTGTACTTTAGTAAACAACTAAACAATTTCTTTTACACCATCATCCTCATCGTTGAACTACAACCCACTTAATTAAATTCAATATATTTAAATATAGATCCCTAGAAAAAAATAAAAGAAAACAGCAAAAAAAAACATTGTGGGGCATTGTAGTTGAATAGGTTCTAACATCCATGTCCAAAATATTATACAAAGATATAAATTTGTATTTATAATTATCTTCTGCAAGAATTCATGTTTAGGGCATATTTCGTATAATTAGAACGTTTTGCATGGGCTTGATGACGTGAACGTGGCGGCACCCTACAGGAACATTTCGGGATTGACCCACTAGATTTAGCTGCTGTAGTTGGAGATGCGACATCCATAATTGGGAAACTAAAAGCTGTAGTTTAACTTGTCCAACTATTATTTCTTCTCGAGATGTAAAACTGAAGCATGGTGATAAATTGTAATCCGTGATGTTTGTGTATGGAATCTCTGGCATTGCTTGCAAGTTGCAACATCACTCGCATAAAGTGTCGCTATGATGGTGTTTCGTGGGTATTATGTGACAGATAAGCCGCTCCTTACTCCTTTGATATTGATGTATACGTACACGTTTCTCCTTCGCACCTCCGCTTTGTAAATTTCCATTTTGGGTGGTAAACCGTTCGTTTTTAATCATTAATGGGCTGATAAAATAGTTTGTCACACCAAAATAAGAATGTGTGGAGGATAGATACTGTTCAAATGGAGATGTAGAAGAAAAGAGTCTCTTTGAAGAGGGGAATCAGGATGGAGAGGTCTAAATCTTTTCAATGGTGGGAAAGAGATCGTTATCGTCGGGTAGGAGCATATGCTGCAGTAATATTTTTTTGTGTCATTTGCTTTGGCATTCAAAAGTGGCTGTTCCAAAAGATTCGCCGAGGGTTCTCTCTCAATATTAGGATACCTACAGATTCAAAATTAGAAAAATTCTCATTAGCCCTAATTTTTCATGAAATTTAGATGTAGTTTTAAAAAAATCCAATGACAAATCTTGAATCAGTAAAAATGTATCTTTTTGTAACCTAAGATTATCTCAAGTCCATCGTCGTCTTCATCTCCATTTGATTTTCCTTGTCTCGAATAGCTCCTTCGAGCACGGACATGGAAGAGCTTGACAAGACCATCAGAGAACACGCCCAAAACAGTATTGAGATCAACATATCTCCAGGTAAATTACTTAACGATCTCACAACATTGACATCTGTGTCAGTGTGCAAATCAAAACAAATATAAAACAAAAAAAAACTAAAATTTTCATAAATCAAATTCAATGCATTCATATTGTAAATGCAAACTACATAACACACCCTGAAAATTGTGCTAAAATAAAAACATAAACAAATACTTTATAGGAAGATAAATCTGCACAATCTGCGCAACAAGACTATCCATGTTTCTAGTATATGTACCCATAAAGGGCGTCATCTTATGCCCCTTCTCATTTGTAACAATAGTGGACTTCCCTCCCTCCGTGGCACCCACTTCAGAATTGCTAGTCCTATTGTCGATTCTGACCACCACCTCATTGATAACCTAGTGGCCACTACGACCCTTCTTCTTGCCAGTCATTGTTGTTTACTTCATAGGGTTAAAAAAAACCCATAGAAACTACTCTTTTTCAGCCAAAATAGTGTTTTTTGAGCGGCCAGATTTTTTATTTATTCACAACTTCCAGCAACATTAGATACCGCAGCTCTGAATACATGAACCTCAGCGGCAGTCGCCATTGATTTGGGAAAATATTTATCAAACCCTCAAAGCCAAAAACCAAAAACACTATTGACAAAATAATGAAAACGACTGTGGCATTAGCCTAATTTTTGCGTTTGGTAAACTGAAACTTTTACAAAACTCTACCAAATGAAACGGATGTACGGAAGAGAGAGTAACTACACTCCCTGGATGATCTGGAGTTCAGTTCGGAAAAAAATTCTAATTTGTGACAAAACCAATTTCACAGCATAGAGCTCATCGAGAGCTTTCTGACGCTTTTCACGGTTTGCAAAATAGACACCGTATGCAAAAGTTATAAGCCGTTGAAGTTCTGATGTGACGGAAAAATGTGGTGTCGCAAAATGACGTGGCACAATGTGGACATGCCAAGTGGACCAATCCAAGAGCGACATGTGGAGTCCAAAAATCACAAAGTCCATAGATTTGAAATTGCAAAGTCTGTAGAAACTATCTGATTTCATATTACAATGTATTTGCAAGTCTGTAGAAATCCCACCAATGAGGGATAATTGTTTTTAAAAATAAAAAATTGTAATTATTCCATGGTAATATTTTAAAATTACCAAGCGAGCACCAGCCACATGGGAGAAACCAACTTGCCACATAAGCCATGAGAAATGCCGAGTCATAGGAGCTCGAGATAATGTTGAGCGTCCACCTACCTCGTGGAACGTGAGAAGGGGACATCACACTTACCCATACTAGTATGGCGCAACACCCAACAAACCATGCTAAGTCTTGCACCCAAGTCTCCCTCAAAAGGGGCATTGGCAATGTAAAAGGATGCCGCCAACCTATTAAAAGGACAGGGCATTTAAATTTCCCAATGTGGGATAATGATAAGCCAAGCGCCCACAAAGGAGACCTCGTGGAACGTGAGAAGGGGACATCACACTTACCCATACTAGTATGGCGCAACACCCAACAAACCATGCTAAGTCTTGCACCCAAGTCTCCCTCAAAAGGGGCATTGGCAATGTAAAAGGATGCCGCCAACCTATTAAAAGGACAGGGCATTTAAATTTCCCAATGTGGGATAATGATAAGCCAAGCGCCCACAAAGGAGGCCGATGGGATTGGAACCCTTGACCTACCGTGAAAAAGACCAAGACCTTAACCAACTCGCCCGTGGGAGCCAACATAAAATTAAACCCACGAATTTGTATTTAAACAAGGTCATTCAGCCGACTGTGTATGAGAATTATAGACTAGTTTGTTGTATTTTGTCATTTTGGAGCCCTTAGAGGCCGAACCAAAGCTCAGAGTAAACTACAAATTTGTTTATAATTTTGATACGCTCTAATTAGTATATTCATTTGCCCATTTTGGAGAATTGGTGATGTCATTTTAAGCTACAAAATTTGTTGATTTCGATTTGGAGAAGCCTTTGCTTGTGATTCAGGAAGGTGAAGGACGTGCTGAGTTAGCGAAGGTCTGATCACTATTATTGTAGAGAGATATGATCTTTTTTTGTTTGTAAGTATTATTTTAGCTTGCAAATTTTAGCAATATTAATGGATTGATTCGATAAGAACCTGGGACGATTCGATAAGAACCCGGGGACGTAGGAATTCTGAACCCTATAAATAATTTCTATGTTTTGATCTTTGGATTCATTTTTGCATTTCAATTTTAGTCAAATTGCATATTATAATTTAGATTTTAATCAAGAATGTAAAATTTAATCATTTGATCATTTACAAGAAATTGAGTAAATTGAGAACTTGAAAAATCTGACAGTTTCAAAGGATAAATGATGTGAACTTTCAATTCACCTATATTTCAATTTTCAAACATGATTCTTGGATCAGATTTTAATCAATTTATAAATGCTCCAATGTTAAAAAGTTGAGAAATTTTTCGCTTCCAATTCAGTTTAATTTTTGGAATTAAAAATTTAAAAGATCTATTTGAATGATTTAAAAAGTAGTAAAGTTCCTACTGGTTTTTACGGATCAAATTTTGGTATCATAGCAGTTGGAAAGCTGGGTTAGCTTCTGATTGTGTTTTGACAGTTGCTTTCAGTTTATTGGTTTTCAATATCACTTGATTAGATTGCAGTGTGCAGTTGTGGAATCAGTGTGTTTGTAGGAAACCATGGGCAAGTTGTCACATAAAGCCAAGATAGAAGAGCTTGAAGCCATCAACACATAGATTCAGGATGAGAATATTTTTCTAAGAGCTCAATTGTACTCCTTGGATGAAGAGATTGCAAGTTTGAAATTAGAGCTTGAATCTAAGGATGAGCTCTTGATCAAATTGCATTGTGGTGAACCAAAGAAGGCTATACCTTCTACTTCAAATGTAGAGACTATGACTGAGTTCACTTAAGTTATTCACCACATAATTCATCTACTTATTTCCATTCAGATTCAGATTCAATTAATGATGCTTTTTGTAGTTTTGAACAACACACTAAGGGTATAAGATCCAAATTATTGATGAAAATGAGATTTAATGGAAGAGGTCTTGGTCGAGATGGCCAAGGAATTACTAACCCAATATAGGTAGAGCATAGATCTCTTCATGCAGGTTTGGGTTACACAAGTGAGCAGGTGGAAATTGGAGAAACTTCCTCCATGGCTAAAGGAAGACAAGCTTCTAATAGCAAAGGACTGAGTCCACTAGTAGAGCATGTATGGTGTAAGAAGGAAGGTAGAAGAGGTATTGAGATTCCACATCCTAGTTCCTACACTAGAGTTAGCACTAAATATTTTGATCCACTTGTTATGTTTAAGAAATTTGAATTTAACATTCAAAAGATAATGCAATCATTTCCATGCACTTTTTGTGGAATGCATAACCATAGTGTTGCATTTTTTTGGAAGAGGCATGCTTCGTTTAAGCAGATTGCAGGTGTTAAGAACCATTCTCATCATGGCAAAGCGAGAAGAAGTAAAAGGGAGACCTCAACTAAGAAGGTTGTTTGCACTCATTGCCATATGAGTGGACATCGGATTGTTCATTGTTTTAAACTTCAATCATCTTCTCATTCTAAACATGGTAAAACTAAGATGATTTATCAACCTATTACTAAGGTCAATGAAGTTAAATCAATCCATAATGATGTTAAGGAATCCACTAAGGAAATCAAGTTAACTAGGCAGAAAAATTGATTAAGTGGATTAATAATGCACTTATTTTTCAAAGCATTGTTAAGAATTCTGTTAAGGGAAAGAACAAGCTTTGATGATGCATTAGTAGAGTTTTTGAAAACACTTCGAGATAGGTTCATCATTCGAATTATTTCAATTCTCATGTTTAATAGCTCTATGTTGTTTTGAAACTTCTATTTATGATGTGTGAGTTGTCTAGATGACTTAAACTCATTTGATCAGTTGGAGATAATGGTAGAATGCATATTGTAGGTTGAGTTAATTCCTTACAACACTTGTCTCATATTTGACTGCTATTTTTATAATGTATCTATTTTTTGGTACATGGATGTATAGATGCATTATAAGACCCTATGGGCATGTTTAGATGTTAGGCAATATACACTTTGTGTTGTTTAAATTTGCTTAGCATATAAGTCCCATACCAGGGCATTGTATTGCAACATGTATACAACATTCATTGTATGTTGTCGGCATTAACAAACTTGTTTTGTAGTCACATTGGGGATTGTTTCAGTTATTGAAATTTCACTGCTTTACAGGATGTGACATGGGCAGACAGTTTTGGTATGTTGTGATCAAGTTATTGGTAGTTACAGATTCCTTTACTCATGCCATGTGTAGGCATATTCAGTTGAGCTGTGAATCATTTATTTTTATAATATTTATCTCTTGCTATAATTGGGTTCTGTGTGATGTGATGCAGTAGACCAGTTATAAGATTTCAGGTGATAGTCGACTTTTGGAGACTAAAAGCCTCTTTTGTAAGGAGGTGTGATCTGGAGTTTAGTTAAAAAAAATTTAATTTGTGATGAAACCAATTTCACAGTGTAGAGCTCATTGAGAGCTTTCTGACGCTTTTCACGGTTTGCAAAACAGACACCGTATGCAAAAGTTATAAGCCGTTGAAGTTCTAATGTGATAGGAAAAAATGTGGTATCGCAAGATGACGTGGTGCAATGTGGACATGCCAAGTGGACTAATCAGGTGGCAACACATGGCAGTTAATGGGAGTCCAAAAATCACAAAGTTCATAGATTTTAAATTGCAAAGTCCATAGAAACTATTTGATTTTATATTGCAATGTATTTACAAGTCCGTAGAAATCCCACCAATGAGGGATAATTGTTTTTAAAAATAAAAAATTATAATTATTCTTTGGTAATATTTTAAAATTACCAAGCGAGCCCCAGCCACATGGGAGAAACCAACTTGCCACATAAGCCGTGAGAAATGTCGAGTCATAGGAGCTTGAGATAATGCTGAGTTTAGGATACCGAAATGTTTGCCATGTCCACCTACCTCATGGAACGTGAGAAGGGGACATCACACTTACCCATACTAGTTTGGTGCAACACCCAACAACCCATGCTAAGTCTTGCGCCCAAGTCTCCCTCAAAAGGGGCGTTGGCAATGTAAAAGGATGCTGCCAACCTATTAAAAGGACAACAGGCCATTTAAACTTCCCAATGTGGGATAATGATAAGCCAAGTGCCCACAAATAAGGCCAATGGGATTAGAACCCTTGACCTACCGTGCAAAAAGATAAGAGCCCAACCAACTCGCTCGTGGGAGCCAAGATAAGATTAAACCCACGAATTTGTATTTAAACAAGGTCATTCAGCTGACTATGTATGAGAATTATAGACCAGTTTGTTGTATTTTGTCATTTTGGAGCTCTTAGAGGCCGAACCAAAGCTTGGAGTAAACTACAAAGTTTTTTAGAATTTTGATACGCTCTATGCAGTATATTCATTTTCCCATTTTGGAGAATTGGTGATGTCATTTTAAGCTATGAAAGTTTCTAATTTTGATTTGGAGAAGCCTTTGCTTGTGATTCAGGAAGGTGAAGGACGTGCTGAGTCAGCCAAGGTCTTTCGAAGGTCTGATCACTATTATTGTAGAGAGATATGATCTTTTATTGTTTTTAAGTATTATTTTAGCTTACAAATTTTAGCAATATTAATGGATCAGTTTGATAAGAACTGGGGGACGTAGGAATTTTGAACCCCGTAAACAATTTCTGTGTTTTGATCTTTGGATTCATTTTTGCATTTCAATTTTAGTTAAATTATAGATTATAATTTAGATTTTAATCAAGAATGCAAAATTTAATCATTTGATGATTTATAGGAAATTGAGAAAATTGGGAACTTAGAAAAATCGGACAGTTTCAAAGGATAAATGATGTGAACTTTCAATTCACCTGTATTTTAATTTTGAAACATGATTCTTGGATCAAATTTTAATCAGTTTCTAAATGCTCCAACGTTAAAAAGTTGAGAAATTTTCCGCTTCCAATTCAGTTTAATTTTTGGAATTGAGAATTTAAAAGATCCGTTTGAATGATTGAAAAAGTAGTGAAGTTCCTACTGGTGTTTACAGATCACTGGATCATAGCCACTATGAGCACTGTGTAGTTGGAAGTTCTTTATGCTTTGTCCAAGAACGAAAAAATGAATTTCACAAGCATATGATTAGTGTAGGTTTTTTTCAAATTGTACCTTGGATAATGAGAAGTCACCAACAATTTCATTGCACCTGCACTACCCAATACATTTATAGTCACGAGTTGAATATTAACCACATTTTCCTTGCCTATAATTACAATAACATCGATGTTCCTTGTAACCAGAAACAACGAATTTAAAATGAATGTCATTAATTGTTTTAATCTTAATCCTTCATCAAGATTGGTAGTGTGCATTCTCAACATCTCACAATCTCCCACCCTATCTGCTATATTTAATACTTGCCTCGAATAATGAAGGCACCAATAATGTCTCAAATATTTCCTCCAATCACAATGTAGTAAATAATATTTTTTTAATCTACCATTAAAGAATTTGTACCTTGCCCCCTAACACTTTCATGCATTTTTTTGTACTCAGAACAAGGACATTTCATTGGTTAGTATTTCAAACAATAATTCCCAGTTAAAGCAAATAGAATGCTATAATTCCCTCCATACTAACTTGTATCATACTCCCACTAATATTTAGTAATATAAAATGAATTTGGCTTGTATGTTTGTATATATATTAATTAAGAGTAGATTAGACAACTATTACAACATTTTATCATGTCTTTTCTTAATCTTAATAAGGTTATCATTAAACGTATACTAGTATACATATTTAAGATAAATTTATTCTAAAACAGCGAAGAGATGTCATTCTCTAAACATCTATTTCACTTATATCGCAAATTTAATATAATAAATCTATCCACATTTTTTACATAAATTTATCAAAAGTATATATACTAATTTATTAATACTAATATCTAAATAATTTAACTTAAACTAAATAATATTAACCTTATTATCTTTAAATAAAGAAATATTATAATTTTTTTTAATTATATAAAAACTCATTACATTATTTGAAATCACGTTTTATCATTGAATATTTATAATGTAAAAATTGAAATCTTAAGCCCTCCAATATAAAAGGAAACCTCATGTTATAAGCTACCCGATTATAAGTTACGCAGCAGTAATATATATCATTAGTAACAGTTCAATTTGACGACCGTATAAGCTTTTTCAGCATTTTAATTATAAAATACAGATAATTCTTTTAATAAAGTCGTTTCAGATGGGAGTGTAATCTTTCATAAAACATCAATTTTTAAAAATATAAATATTTATGTACTGATGTGGTGGGAAATTTTTCATAAACCATATATGTATATATATTTAAAAAAAAAAGAAAGAAAATTAAGTATGTCTATTACCTTATAAATTTTGAAGGGGCAATGTTGAATGGATGGGATCATAATTTTTTAACCTCTGGAAACTCAAATTTAACGCCTGTTTAAATGCTATGCAATGAAGGACAATCATATTACAATTTATCTTCCAGTCATATAAATCAGCTTCCTTTCCTTTCATTTTTAAAATATATTCATTATATCCCACTTCTTCCATGTAATCAACTTATAAAGATCACCCTTTGTGTTGTATTCCAAATCTAATAAGTAATCTGCATCTATAAAGGAAAATTTTACTTCGGATCCGAAGTGGCTTTTTACAATATAACTGTATTTAGAATGATTCTGAATTGGGTAAATGGAGCATATGAAATAATCATGGAATTTAGATATAGACTGTACAAGGTTTTAAATTACGTTTTACTGACCTGATTTTTTTAAATTGTGCTTCTGGGAGCCCCTTGGACAGGCTGGGACAGATTCAATTTTGCGACCGCCGTAAATATATGCAGTCGATTGGACTGGTTTGGTTATGTCACCAACATAAATATTGCTTTCAATCATATCAAAAAGACAAGACATATCAGTAAAATATCAATTTACAAAGTAACCTTAGAAAAGAAAAAATTACTAACCCTTTCAAATGTACGATCCTCTTTTAAGGATAAAATTTAACATAAAATTCTCAGCTTCCACCATTCAAGCATAAGAAAAATTTGCGAAAAACTATGCTATTATTTTCAATGGACGTTTCCATCATCAGGAAACAACATATGTCGACTTATGAATACGAGATTAAAGGCCATTGCTAGTTGCTTAGAAACAAAGATGCTCTTGGATTTGATATGACAGGTATAATATTTTCAGAGCGATTCCAGACCACATTCCTTTGTTGCAGACTAAACTTGATGTCTACGCTCCATATTCACCATGACAAGACTGTGCTCTACAAGCTTTGCAGGTCTACCCTTGCAAATAAGTGAGCAACTCCATGGTTGATCCTTTAACACTAATTAGCAAAAACAATATACATGGCGGCATACTCAATGAGATTAAAGCAATAATAGCGACGACAACACTAGGTCTGGTATTCAGTAGTATGCTCTGCAACCATACGAGGGAAGAGCATACGTCTGAAACATAAGTGGGATGCCACTTCTTTTCCCACTCCATCCAACCCTGGTGCAGGGGAATATAATTTGTTTCCTTCATTCTCAGCTGGTGCATCCGTTTTTTCAACACTAACATATCCTCGTCCACCATGCTTCGTTTCCCTGCAACATCAGTTTAACGTAAGAAATCTTACAATATTCTTCCGATTGACGTTTAGAAACAGAATTCTTATAATCCAAAAATAACTTAAACATAAGGCGGAAAGCAAAGAATAGAAACGTCTGCATAAAACAATCCATACGTGATTCCTCAGAGCTGGTAGCTTTAACAGCAAACCTTCTAATGCGAATGTGTGCAGAAGGCGGCACTTGCCATTTTCTGTGCAGAGGCAGCAGCCCGCACGAACATCGCGGGATTGCCGGCCTGGCTTTAGCGGCTGCGGTGGTGAGAGCTTTGGCATCCATGACTCTCAGAAATTTAAGCTGGAAGAAATTCCCCTGAACGAAAAGTGAAGCGTAAAGGTGAGGCCTATTTAGCATCGCGGAAGAGGGCATGAAATAGGCGTAAATTGCGTCAAAACAAAGCCATCAGCATTAGATGCGGAAATGGTGGAAGGAAACGTTCGGGAAATTGCGGGTCCCGCATTAAAACGTAATTATCTTCGCGTCTGTTTGCTTACCGCGTGTCCGGATGGCTTGACAGGTGTTCACATGTGACGGCATATTAAAGTGCTATTTATATATATTTAAAAAGCGATCCGGACCGTGGATTTATGAATTGTGATTGTCAGTCCAGTGGGTCCGCATGCTCAGTGGAGGCCATTTACGATATAAAGTTACTTTATTTAATTTTAGATTTATACACATTATTTAGATTTTTTGGGAGTGGATTCAATTCACCAACGGATCTCTCGTGTTTGTAAAGTAAAATAGATCATGTGGCCTCCGTGATCCTTCTGGATTTCAGTCTTCCCTCTATACTTGTAAGTTAAGCCCTAGAGTGCTTCGTTAATTGCGGACTCGACTACGATGTTTTTTTATTAAATTGTGGCCTATTTTTCGTTCCATGTCAAATAGAGGATACATGGGAATTTTTAATGATAATTTGTAATTTAATGGGTTCATTGATAATAATTTTAAATTGTTTTTTAAAGTAGTATTTTATGTTAATAAATATTTTATATTGAATCATATTATATAATATTTAGTTATTATTTTTGTATTGTGAATTGTTCAAAGTTGAATTTGTATAATTTAATATAATAATAAATAGTATGTTAAAATTAATAATAATAAATACAAAAAATAGTAATAATAGGAATTAGAAATATTGTATTTGTATAGTTTATATTATATAAGTAATAAGTAATATATATAACATAAAAATATGAAAATATTAAGAGTAAGTAATACAAAAGATTTAAAATATAGTCTGTCATTTGATATATTTTATAATATTTGTAGCAAGAAAAAATACATTGTACATATATGACCCACAAATTTGAATAATTAAAAATAAATTGATTCTTCCTAAATATTCATAAGTCAAAACATCCCTTTCTAAAATCATGATTATGCAATGAATCTATTAAAATATAAAATTTCTAATAAATAAAAATATTTTATTAAATTAATATATTAATGCCTTACACATTTATCTACTCACCATAATCTTAAAAGCTTCTATAACATAGTTATATTCGTTTACTAAGTTGTGAGGATTCAAATCATAGAAATATGGCCAAACACATGTGTCTCGGCATAATAAAACATTCACAAGGGTTACAAAAAATGAATGTAATAAAAATTAATACATTCGTGCCAAGAAAATCCTTCCTGGTGGTGACCTCGGTGAAGAAATGCATGAAGATAATATAATAAATCAGAGGTGCAATAATAGATGCCGGAATTGATTGTGGCCATGCCTCATGGGCAGTTAAAATATTAACAATCAATTAATTAAATTGACTTTGCGGGCATTTGTTTCAATAGCTCATATAACTTATAGATTAAGTGTCAATTTTGTGAGGATATTTGTATTTAAATTATATTAATTCATAAATGTATGATCACATGTTTATTTTTTTAAAATTGTTTTAAATTTTTTAAAAAAATTGCATTACAAGAACATGAAAATAATGTTGTGTGACCAATAAAATGACAAATAATTAGTTTTGATAATTTTTTAAGATTAAAAATTTGTAAAAATTAAATAACTTTAGAAATATAAAAAATCTTACATTTTTTGGTTCGTTATGTAAGAATTATTATTTAAAGTGATTCCTATAGTTCCCTACAGGGTAAGAACTAAAAATAAACACGAAGATTACATCAAGTGACTATTTTGATATAAAAGTAATCCATAAACCTATTAAAGAGATTCATTATTAGGATGTTGCCTTTCAAGTTAAGGTGTTTCTCTCGAGTTCTATGTCATAGAAAATGAGAAGATCTTTCTAAAACTAATTAATTAAAATGAAAGAAATAACATATTTATATAATTAACAAAAGCACTGAAAGGATTATATTGATCGCATGCCACTTCGAGGGGGTAACCTTCTTTGAGCAATCTCAATATAATAAATTTGTGGATGCCTTCATTGACCTCAACACTTACTTATATACTAGGTATAATCTAGGCAACTGCTACTTCTCATGAATGTGGGATAAAACAAAATGCTCACAGAATGACTTACAAAGCATATGCATCCATAGCAATTAATATACTAACAAAGCAAAGGGAAGGGGTAGCATGGGTTCCTGACATCCCTTCCCTCTTAGAAAAATTTGTCCTCAAAGTTTCAAATGTAGGAATTGGTGTTGAATATGAAATAGTGGTTCCCATGTTACATCATCTGGTTGCATTTTGTGCCATTAAAGTAATAATTTTGTGATGGAGTAGGATCAAAGTTGGCATGTACGCTTGTCTAGGATTGCCTCCAGCTCAAGAATTATGGATCCCTCATTATCAAGTTCTAGTAAAATAATTTGCACTCTGATGTTTGTGCTAAGAACTTTCTTTAGAAAAGAAACATGAAATACTGGGTGAACTCGAGAAGAAAGTGGGAGATCCAACTTACAAAAAACTGACCCATTTTTTTGGAAAACTTTATATGGCCCATAGAACTTAAGAGCTAGCTTATGATGCCCTTTGAGTTTTAGGGAGGATTATTTGTATGGTTGCAAGTGATGAAAAACTATATCACCTACTTGGAAAGTGCACTCGGAATGATGTTGACCAGCCTATTATTTTATTCTATTTTATGCCATATGAAGATTGTCCCATAGGGTGCTAAGGATCTGATCTTGTTTCGAAGAAGTGTGTCGATCACTTGAACTAGTAAACTACTAGTGGTGTACGAAAGGAGCACTAGTGGTGCTTGACCATAGACTGCTTCATAGGAAGTCATTTTAGTTAAAGTGTGGTAGGAGGTATTGTACCATCATTCGGCAAGAAGGAGCCACTTTGTATATTCATGTTGTTGTTCTAAGGTGAAGAAATAAAGGAAAGCTTACAACCATTTATTGACATTTTCAGTCTAGCCATCGATTTGTGGATGATACCCAGAATTCATCTTCAGTTGGGTGCCGGTGCATTGAAATTGTTTTGCCCAAAAATGGTTGGTGAAGGTTGCATCATAATCTGAGACAATGGAAGAAGGAATGCCATGAAGACAAAAAATCTAGTCCAAAAAAAGTTGTGCGACTGTGGAGGTGGTATAAGGATGGCTAAGGGCACAAAAAAGACTATATTTGGAAAGGCGATTGACCACAACCAAGATAATTGTTTTGCCTCCATATTTAGGAATCCCCTTAATGAAATTCATAAAAATATCTATCCAAATCCTGGTAGGCATGGGCAAGGGTTTGAGCAATCCAAAAATGACTATTGTTTTTCCTTTGTTATGTTGGCAAGTATCACATTCAACCACCATTTATTAAATTTCCTTTTTCATTCCCTTCTAAAAGATGTTGCATCGTGCCCATTCATAATTTTTTAGAAACCCTAAGTGCCCTACAAATGTAGAAGTATGAAGTTCATAGAATATAGATTGTTGAAGATCTGTGCGCTAGGGAAGCACTAGAGGGCCCTTATACCATAGAGAAACACCATCTCAAGAATAATATGGTATAACATAAGGGTTATTGCCCAACTATTGAATGATTTTAGATAATGAGGAGTCATTGACATACTCCTATTATAAAGCATCCAACCATTTTAGAATAATTATGAAAATAGTTGAAAGGAAAGCTTAGTTCATAAATGTGCAAGGTAGAGCTTCAGCGATAATATTATTCTCACCTTTCTTGTAAGTGATCTCATAGTCATAACCCATGAGTTTGCTAACCTATTTTTATTATGATGGGGTGAAGACCCATTATTCTATGAAATATTTCAAACTTTGGTGATCAATTTTTGTGCAAAAATGATTCTCTAGTAGGTATGGCTACCACTTCTATACTGCATGCAAAATGACCATCATTTCTTTCTCGTAAGTAGAGAGTACTAAATTCTTGCTAGAAAGGGCTTTACTGGTGAACACAATGGGGAATCCTTCTTGGAAGAAAATAGAACCAATTCCATTGTCGTAAGCATTGCTCTCGATAGTCAAGGTCTTGGTAAAATCTGGCATAATTAGAATAGGTGTAGTACACATAGCTTGTTTCAATTCTTCAAATACACACTCAGAAGCTTGTGTCCATGTAAAATCATCCTTTTTAAACATAACTATCAATGGAGATGCAATCTTCTTGTAGTCCTTGACAAACATGTGATAGTATCCAATCATCCCCAAAAAACCATGGAGGCTCTTGAGTGTCTGAGGATGAGTCCAATCTATCACAGTAGCTATTTTTTTAGGATCCAATCAAACCCCTTGGGCTTAAACAATATGCCTGAGATACTCTACTTCATCGTATCCAAAACTATATTTGGACTATTTTGCATAGATATCATGATCATAGAGATGTCGTAGTGCAAGGTCCAGATGTTGGAGATGCTTAGACCATGTTTTACTATAGATGAGGATATCATCAAAGAAGACTAGAATGAATTTCTATAGGTAGGGTTAGAATATTTTTATTCATCAATGCCTAGAATGTTGAAGGAGCATTAGTGAGGCCAAAGGGCATGACTATAAACTCATAGTGGACATTATGTATATGAAAAGTTGTCTTAAGGATATCATCCTCATGAAGCCAAATCTGGGGATATCCAGAGTGGAGATCTAACTTAGATAAAAAATTAGTGCCATGAAGCTCATCAAGAAGCTCATCAATAATAGAGATTGAGAACTTATCCTTGATTTTGATGTGATTAAGTGCACATAAGTCAATGTAGAGGCTCCATGACCCATATTTTTTCTAGATAAGGAGAACTGGGAAAGAATATGCGCTGGTGCTAGGGCTAATAATGCCTTGCTTCAGTAAATCTCAAATGAGAATCTCGATCTTGGTCTTTTGCTAAAATGGGTAGCAATAGGCCGTGATGTTGGGATAAATGTTTCTAGGAAGGAGATGAATAAGGTGGTCATCTAGCCATTAAAGCGTAATTATCTTGGCGTGTGTTTGCTTACCGCGTGTCCGGCTGGCTTGACAGGGGTCTACATGTGATCGCATATTAAAGTGCTATTTATATATATTTAAAAAGTGATACGGACCGTGGATTTATGAATTGGGATTGTCAGTCCACTGGGTCCGCATGCTCAATAGAGGCCATTTACGATATAAAGTTACTTTATTTAATTTTAGATTTATACGCATTATTTAGCCTTTTTGGTGCCCCCGCGTCCATAGTCTTTTCTGCGAGTGGATTCAATTCACCAACGGATCTCTCTCGTGTTTGTAAAGTAAAATAGATCATGTGGCCTCCGTGATCCCATGACCCTTCTGGATTTCCATGTCTCCCCTCTATACTTGTAAGTTAAGCCCTAGAGTGCTTCGTTAATTGCGGACTCGACTACGATGTTTTTTTCTTAAATTGTGGCCTATTTTTTGTTCCATGTGAAATAGCGGATGCATGGGAATTCGTAATGATAATTTATAATTTATTGGGTTCATAGATAATAACTTGGGTCGTGTAGGGGTTTTTAATATTTTAAATTGTTTTTAAAAGTAGTATTTCATGTTAATAAATATTTTATATTAAATTATATTATATAATATTTTGTTATTATTTTTTATTTTAAATTGTTTAAAGTTGAATTTGTATAATTAAATATAATAATAAATAATACATTAAAATTAATAATAATAAATACAAAAACATATTAATAATAGGAATTAGAAATATTGTATTTGCATAGTTTATGTTATAGAAGTAATAAGTAATATATGTAACATAGAAATATAAAAATATTAAGAGTAAGTAATACAAAAGATTTAAAATATAATCCTTCATTTGATATATTCTATAATATTTGTAGGAGTGAAAAGCACATTGTACATATATCACCCACAAATTTGAATAATAAAAAATAAATTGATTCTTTCTAAATATTCATAAGTCAAAACATCCCTTTCTAAAATCATGATTATGCAATGAATCTATTAAAATATAAAATTTCTAATAAATAAAAATATTATATTAAACAAATAAATTAATGCCTTACACATTTATATACTTACCATAATCTTAAAAGCCTTTATAATATAGTTATATTCGTTTAGTAAGTTGTGAGGATTCAAATCATAGAAATATGGACAAACACATGCGTCTCGGCATAATAAAACATTCACAAGGGTTACCAAAAATGAATGTAATAAAAATTAATACATTTGTGCCAAGAATGTCCTTCCTGGCGGTGACCTCCGTGAAGAAATGCATGGAGATAATATAATAAATTAGAGGTGCAATAATAGATGCCAAAATTGATTGTGGCCATGCCTCATGGGCGGTTAAAATATTAATAATCAATTAATTAAATTGACTTTGCGGGCATTTGTTTCAATAGATCTATAATTTACAGATTAAGTGTCAATTTTGTCAAGATATTTGTCTTTAAATTATATTAACTCATAAATGTATGTTCACATGTTTATTTTAAAAATTTTGTTTTAAATTTTTTTAAAAAATTGCATTACAAGAACATTAAAAGAAAATTGTGTGACCAATGAAATGACAAATAATTAGTTTTGATAATTTTTTTTAAGATTAAAAATTTATAAAAATGAAATAACTTTAGAAATATAAAAAATCTTACATTTTTAGGTTCATTATGTAAGAGTTATTATTTCAAGTGATTCCTATAGTTCCCTATAAGGTAATAACTAAAAATAATCATGAGGATTACATCAAGTGACTATTTTGATATAAAATTAATCCTTAAATATATTGAAGAGATTCAATATTAGGATGTTGCCTTTTAAGTTAAGGTGTTTCTTTCAAGTTTTGTGTCATAGAAAATGAGAAGATCTTCTTACAACAAATTAATGAAAATGCAAGAAATAACGTATTTATATAATTAACAAAAGCACTGAAAGGATTATATTGATCGCATGCCACTTCGAAGGGGTCACCTCCTTTGAGCATTCTCAATATAATAAATTCGTGAATGCCTTCAATGGCCTCAACAATTACTTATATACTAAGTATAATCTAGACAACTACTACTTCCCATAAATATGGGATAAAACAGAATGCTCAAAGGATGACTTACAAAGCATATGTATCCATAGAAATTAATATACTAATAAAGCAAAAGGAAGGGCTAGCATGGGTTCCTAACATCCCCTCCCTCTTAACAATTTTTTTTGTCCTCAAAGCTTTAGATATAGGAATTGGTGTTGAATCTAAAATAGTGGTTCCCATGTTACATCCTTTGGTTGCATTTTGTGCCACTAAATTAATAATTGTGTGATGGAGTGGGATCGAAGTTGGTATGTGTGCTTGTCTAGGATTGCCTCTAGCTCAAGAATTATGGATCCTTCATTATCAAGTTCTGGTAAAATAATTTGCACTCTGATTGTTGTGCTAAGGACTTTCTTCAGATTAAAAACATGAATTACTGGGTGAACTCAAGAAGAAAGTGGTAGATCCAACTTACAAGCAATCGACCCAATTTTTTGGAGAACTTTATATGGCCCATAAAACTTAAGAGCTACCTTATGATGCCATTTGAGTTTTAGGGAGGGATTTTTGTATGGTTGTAGGTGAATAAAAACTATATCACCTAATTGGCAAGTGCACTCAGAATGATGTTGATGATCCTATTGTTTTATTCTATTTTATGCCATATGAAGATTGTCTTGTAGGGTGCTGAGGATCTGATCCTATTTTTAAGAAGTGTTTCGACCACTTGAACTTGTAAACTACTAGGGGTATACGAAAGGAACACTGATGGTGCTTGACCATATACTACTTCATAGGGAGTCATTTTAGTTAAAGTTAGTAGGAGGTATTGTACCACCATTCGGTGAGAAGGAGCCACTTTGTCCACTCATGTTGTTGTTCTAAGGTGAAGCAACAAAGGAACGTTTACAACCATTTGTTGATATTTTTAGTCTAGCCGTCCATTTGTGGATGATACCTAAAATTCATCTTTCGCTAGGTGTTAGTGTGTTGAAATAGTTTTATCCAAAAATGGTTGGTGAATGTTGCATCATAATCTGAGACAATGGAAGAAGG
The DNA here is from genome assembly GCA_037957365.1 of Torreya grandis. Classification (NCBI taxonomy): domain Eukaryota; kingdom Viridiplantae; phylum Streptophyta; class Pinopsida; order Cupressales; family Taxaceae; genus Torreya; species Torreya grandis. The sequence continues at coordinate 3,139,518 of JARHVA010000389.1, forward strand.
AATGCCAAGAAGACAAAAAAATTGGTCCAAAAAGAGTTTTTCAACTGTGGAGGTGGTATAGGGATGGCTGAGGGCACAAAAATGACTATATTTAGAAAGGCGATCAACCACAACCAAGATAATTATTTTGCCTCCATATTTAGGGATCCCCTTAATGAAATCCATAAAAATAACTATCCAAATCCTAGTAGGGATGGGAAAGGGTATGAGAAATCTAAAAATTAGTGTTGTTTCACCTTTGTTGCATTGGTAGGTATCACATTCAGCCACCATCTATTGAATTTCATTTTTCATTCCCTTCCAAAAGATATTGTGTCATGCCCATTCATAATTTTTGAGAAAACCTGAGTGCCCTACAAATGGAGAAGTATGAAGTTCATAGAATATAGCTTGTTGAAGATATGTGCTCTAGGGAAGCATCAGATGACCCTTATACCATAGAGAAGCACCATCCCAAGAATAATGTGGTGTAACAGAAGGGTTATTGGCCAATTATTGAATGATTTTGGATAATGAGGAGTCATTGACATACTCTTATTATAAAGCATCCAACCATTTTAGAATAATTATGAAAATAACTGAAAGGGAAGCTTGGTTCATAAATGTGCGAGATAGAGCTTCAGCCACAACATTGTCCTTACCTTTCTTGTAAGTGATCTCATAGTCATAACCCATGAGTTTGCTAACCCATTTATATTATGATGGGCTGAAGACCCATTATTCCAAGAAATATTTCAAAATTTGGTGATCAATTTTGGTGTAAAAATGATTCTCCAGTATGTATGGCTGCCACTTCTATACTACATGCAAAATGACCATCATTTCTTTCTCATAATTAGAGAGTAATAAATTCTTACCAAAAAGGGATTTACTGGTGAACATAATGGGGTATCCTTCTTGGAAGAGAATAGAACCAATTCCTTCATCGTAAGCATTGCTCTTGATAGTCAAGGTCTTGGTAAAATCTAACATAATTAGAATAGGTGTAGTACACATAACTTATTTCAATTCTTCAAATACACACTTAGAAGTTTGTGTCCATGTAAAATCATCCTTTTCAAACATAACTATCAATGGAACTATAATATTTCTATAGTCCTTTACAAACTTGTGATAGTATCTAGTTAGCCCTAAAAAACCATGGAGGCTCTTGAGTGCCTGAGGATGAGTCCAATCTATCACAATAGCTATTTTTTAAGGATCCAATCAAACCCCTTGGGTTGAAATAATATGGTTCAGATACTCCACTTCATCCTAGACAAAACTATATTTGGAATATTTTACATAGAGATGATGATCATATAGAAGTTGTAGTGTAAGCTCTAGATGATGGAGATGCTTAGACCATGTCTTCCTATAGATGAGGATATCATCAAAGAAGACCAGAATGAATTTTCATAGTTAGGGTCAAAATATTTTTATTCATTAATGCCTAGAATGTTCAAGGAGCATTAGTGAGGCCAAAGGGCATGACTAAAAACTCATAGTGGATATCATGCATGTGAAAAGTTGTCTTAGGGACATCATCCTCATGAAGCCAAATTTGGTGGTATCCAAAGTGGAGATCTAACTTTGAGAAAAAATTAGTGCCATAAATCTCATCAAGAAGCTCATCAATAATAAATATTGAGAACTTATCGTTGATTATTATGTGATTAAGTGCACAGAAGTCAATGTAGAGGTTCCATGACCCATATTTTTTCTAGATAAGGAGAACTAGGAAAGAATATGGGCTGGTACTGGGGCTAATAATGCCTTGCTTCAGTAAGTCTCAAATGAGCATCTTGATCTTGGTCTTTTGCTAAAATGGGTAGCAATAGGACCTGATGTTGGGAGAAATGCTTCTAGGAAGGACATGAATATGGTGGTCATCTAGCCATGAAGGTGTCAATCACATTGGTCTAACAAAGACACATGCATACCTATGTAGAATGATTTGTAGATCAGAAGGAGTAGTGGAGATTGTTGACGGTTGAATTTGAATAAAATAGAGTTGGGAAATGAAGCCATGTGAATTCTTTTAAGAAGCTTTTCCATGTGATGTGAACTTATGATGCTAAAGTACCCCAAGTGTAAGCCTTTTAATGTGTTTTTTTTCCCATTGTCTAAAAAATTCATCTAAAGTTCATTAAAATTCAATAAAATGGGTACAAGTGTGCATAACCATTGGGCTCTCAAAACAATATCACATCCACCTAAGGGAAAGGCAAACATGTCGAAGTGCAGGTTATAATCTCCAATAGAGATACACACATTGTGACACTTCCCTTTGTAAGGTAATGTGCCCCCATTGGTAATGATGACTTCAAAGGTGGAGCAAGAATGGATAAAATAATCAGCCTGTTTGGCAATCTAGAGGTCAATGAAGTTATGTGTGCTACCTGAATCAATGAGTATTCTGAGAGGGATCTTCTTGAAGTAACCCCTGACCCATATGGTTTGTGGGGTAATGACTCCTGCTAAGTCATGAAGAGAAATATTTGGTTGGTCTTCTTGAGAATCAGGGTCCACAATTGATAGAGTTTCTTTTAGATCATCTACTGTATCCTAAGTATCTTCCAAATCTTTAGTTTTGGGGCATAGAGTCCACATCCATAAGGTAGAGATTTTTCTCAACACATCAATGTCCACAAGTGAATTTGTCATCACAATTATAACATAGTCCTTTTTCTCTACGTGTTTGCGTCTTTGCTTCAGCCAAATGATTGATAGGAGTGGTCTTAGGGGTAGGAATTATTTGAGATCATTGTGGAGTGGTATTTTTGAATAAATCAAAATTAGATTTAAATTGCTACTGAGATATGATCTTGTTCTCTGTCAACTTAGCCAAACCTAGGGATTCCATCATTATGTTGGGTCAAACCATTTTGACCTCAGATTGAATTGAATGATTCAATTCACTAACAAAGCAACTCCTAAAGAATTCATCAGATAATCCCTCTATGTGATTGGTTAGTTTTTTAAATTTGTTCGAGATTCTCTCATAGTTCTTGTTTGGTGAAGTTTAATGATTGCTCCAGTGAAGTCATCAAAAGCACTAGGGCCAAACCATTATAAAATGAGGGTAAAAAAAATTAGTCTATATGGGCTCATCATGAGCCTTGGTATATCAACAATACCATTTAAGATATTCATGTTCCAAGTCAAAGGATGCAAGTGGGACCTTGTTGGCATAAAAAATATTATGCAGACTATTTTTTAGATCAAAAGATCCATCTAGTCAGATTTGCACCATTAAATTGAAGAAAATCAAGCTTCACCCTACAAAAATTATTAGAAGAAGAAAACTCAATGTCTGAAGAAGACTTTGGATGTCATCTATTGTTCAAGGTGGTATGTTGAAGATTGAGGCTAAGAATTTTTTGATCAAGATCTTTAATTTGGGTCTTGAGGGATGCAATTTCATCCTCCATGTTTTTTGCTCCTATTCAGGTTACTAGCATGACCAGAAGAAGAGGTTTTTTTTTTAAATTTTGCAATGGCTAGAAAAACTAGATTTAATACACGTTTAGTATGGAATTTTTTTTATTTTGGGTGAAATCTGAATGGGTAAATGTACTTTTACTATTTTTTGACATAGTGAGAGTATGATTAACGAAGGTAAGGGTAATTTTAGAAGAGAAAATGGAAAAAATGGAAAATTTATCGAAGAGGGACAAAGGAGTAGAAAATGGAGATGAGCACTATGGAAAATTTTTGAGGTAAATGGACAAAAATAGAATAAGTTACGGTAAAACCTGAAAAAAAGGAAAATTGAGATTTGTGGGTATTAGGAGTGGAATCAGGATATGGGACCTCAAATAATAAATTATGGAGAATGGAATTTTAGGTGTTTAGATAAATTTTGAGAATAAACAAGGCTATAGATGGATATTTATGATAAAAAAAATTACTCTTGGTTTCTATGTTTTGTCAAATGTTTGGCTACAAGTCCTTTGAGAATCTTCTAATACGCTGTTGATAGTTTTTTTAAAACTGATAGGATGAAGATTTCTTGGCTTCTAGTTTCTATCAACTATCTGAATGCAAGTCCTCTAAGAGTCTTGATATTTTGTTGATTTATTTATTTATAGTCTGTTGGGAATAGTTTGAAAATGATAGAAATAGGCCCCAAGTTTCAACGGCTGCATAAGTTTTTAAAGATATCTCTCTAGCCACCAATGTCATATGAGCGAGTATGACTCTCCAAAAAAAAAATTGGCCATGAATTTAACCCTAAGCGATAGCTCTTAGTTTTCCTCATGGGTGGGAACTACTTAATCAGGAAGGGGTCATTGTCCATTTCAATGGCAGGTACTCTTAATGGGCCAACTAGTTTAGGGTTCCATGGTACTCCTCATAAAGAGTTTTAGGGGTTTCACCCAAGCACTTCCCATAGTTATGTGGATAGGTTTTTTTACCTAATCCGAAATAGATTATTGTGATATATATACTTAAATGAATTATGTATTAGAACAGAGTTAAAACTTTTTTAGAAAAATACTTAATTGAAATATGTAGCAAAATAGAGTTTAGACTTTTTGGAAAAAAATTGGACCTGGAAACTACCATGATACCAAATGTGAATATCTTCCTACAAAAAATTAATGAAAATAAACAAAAAAAATTGGCCCTAGAAAGCACCATGATATCAAATGTGAATATCTTCCTGCAACAAATTAACGAAAATAAACAAAATAACAGATTTATATAATTAACAAAAGCACTTAAAGGATTATATTGATCATATGACACTTCAAGGGGCTAACCTCATTTGAGCAAGCTCAATACAATAAATTTGTGGATGCCTTCATTGGCCTCAACACTTATATACTAAGTATAATCTAAGCAACTATTACTTCCCATGAATGTGGGGTAAAATAAAATCCTTATGAGATGACATACAAAATATATGCATCCATAGAAATTAATATACTTAAAAATTAAAAAGAAAGGGTAGCACAAGTTCTTAACAGAAAAATACCTAAAATCTTGTTTTAAGATGTATTTTAGCTCTAATGATTTTCATATACAACATAAAAAAGAATATGCGACCCCTTCACATGCTACATACATTGAATATATATTTATTCACACTCTAAACACACTATTACTCCATACATGATTGAAATTTACATGTTTGCATAGAGGTTCAAGCCCAAATTTGAAGTTGTTTAACCTTTAGGGTTGATTCTTTGATCTCTCTTAAATGTTTGTGTATTATCCTAGTTGCAAGGAATGTAAACATGCAAGTAAAGGAAATAAACACATCACCCATAAAATAGAGATAACACAAGACATACCATAGGAAAATTCAATGTGAAAATTCTCCAACAATAGTGAAGCCATGCTTCATCATCTCCATTATGTTTTATACTTCACAAGGTTTTTTCCATATTGGGCTTACATGAAAAATAGCCTCATACACTCGTAATGACCTATGCAATATTCAATTGAATATTTACCTCTCAAGGAAGGAAAAATTATTGAACTCAGCCATTTTTAGCTATGTAATCTTCAAAATAGTCACCTACATCTAAGAAATAATGAGAAAACAAGAAAAAGACACAAAATTTCACATATGCAGTGTTATCCAACTTCCACACATCTCACTACACTTTTTGTTCTTGATCTCTCATGATTGTCTCCTCCTTCAAATTAACTCTATATGTTCATATTTATACAATCTTAGACATCTACTATAAGTCTACGAGTTAGAAATTGAAGTCAAACATTTCATGTCTTTTCATCTTCCTGTGCATCTTTCTCGATTCTCTTTTCCTTTCGACGATCTATTTTTATCCTTTCCCAAAAACATTATAAACCACCAAGAACTCAGTTGAATCACCAAAGTGAATTCAAACATAAAAAATGCTTCATCATATTTAGAGGTCAATATTCATAACTTAAGAGTCACCAATCCAACTCTAGTGGCCAATAATCACAGCTCTCAAAGTCACCAGTTGAGCCATTGAGATTGCCTTGAAAGAAGATGGCTCGGATTTTGAAGGCCATAACTTTTCCTTGCAAATTCAAAACCAGATGCCTTTTTTAAACTTGTCTAATTTTTTTAATAGGAATTCAAATATGTAATTTAAAAATACTTTTAAACCAAACATATGTTGTTTTATCCCATACAATAAAAAACTAGAAGTTTCTAAATCTTAGAAAATTGTAGATTACTCATATTTGATAGTTGGTTGTTCTACCAACTAAGTTGGATGATAAACAGGTTCAAATTTATGATCACACAACCACAATTTAAAGGCTTTTGGTTCTCAAAAACTCTATAAAAATAACATAAGATTTATGTTTTATCACACAAATGATAAAATCATGTTATCATGCTTTTGGATAGTACTCATTTTGGGTTCCAATCTTATCATATTTTTTATAGTACCCTACTTAGGTTCTAATTTGATAAACTCTCTAATTTGAAGGCTTTAAGTTTGATAATTTGAAAAACTGAACTCATGAGGAGTATATTTACCCCACTTCTTCAAATGCCATTTGTATTTTTTTGCTTACCTCTTATTGATGTGCTTTCCTTCATTTGTAACAACATCTTTGTCCCACTCTTATTAGCCACTATGAGCAAGGATATTCAATAAAAGGTGAAAAATACCTCTTTGTTCCACATGGAAGGCTATAAAAAACACCAATTTTGAAATAAAAATAAAAAGAGTCATATCAAGTAAACGACATTCTTCCTAAATTTTCATAGTGTCACCTTTGGAGTATTTTATTCACTCAAGTGAAACCACACCCTATTGTCACAAGGAAATTGTGCCCAAATATATGTTGAACATGTCTTTCTCAACATTTTACAACTTTTCAAAACTTTTTATCTTTTGGAAGAGTTATTTTGCCAAGTTGAATGCCTAACCTTTTTCACATCCATTCGATGGTGGGTTCATCAAATAATATGGATAAATAGCATAATGAATCATAAGCCCACAATTTCTTGCTCAATAAAAACATTAGTGAAGGTTTAAACCCACCTTAATACCAATGAATTTGGATGATCTATCCACTATCACTTGTTATTTGTTAATTAGAAACATTTACATAATTGTCACCACAATAACCACCAAAATAGGATAAAATCAAAACTAACATTCAAGTGTAAATATGTTATAAAACCTTTTATGAAAAAAATGGATAAGTCACTTTGATACCAATTTGATCCATAAACTAGGTGGATATTCTATCATAAATTTCACCAACATGGATCCTTTTAAGTCAAGATATTTCTCTCAAGCTATATTCCATAGAAAAACCCCTAATATGTTTATTTAAGATTTATTACAAATCTAATGAAAATCATCTACAACATAAAAAGACTATGCAACCCTTCACATGTAATCTCCACATGATACATACATTATATATATGCCTTCACACTCCAAACGTGCTATTACTCCATACATGATAGAAATTTACATGTTTGCATAGTGGTGAAATACCAAATGTGAAATTATTTAATCTTTAGGGTTGATTCTTTGAATTATTTTAAATTTTTTTTGTATTATACTAGTTGCAAGGAATGTAAACATGCAAGCAAAAAAAACAAAAAACATCAACCACAAATAGAGATAACCCAAGACATACCCTAGAGAAACTCAATGTGAGAAAACACCAGTAGGCATAAATCCATGCTTCCTCGTCTCCACTAAATTGTGTAGTTACAAGCTATTTTCCATGTTGGCCATACATGAAAAATAACCTCATACACTCAAAATGACCTCTATAATATTTGGTAGAATATTTACCTCAAGGAAGTAAAAACTACTAAACTTAGCTTTTTTCAGTTGTGTAATCTTCAAAGTAGTTAGCTAAAGATAATAAACAATGAGAAAATAAGAATAAAGATTCAAATTTGCACATATGCAATGTGAATCTAACTTCCACAAATCTAATTATAATTATTATTATTTCTGATCTTTCCTGACTATCTCCTATTTCAAATGAAATTTATGTGTTCTTATTTATACACAATAATACATATTAAATGTGTATAATAATTATAAGAGTTGTAAATTAAATCCAAACATTTCATGTCCTTTCTTATTCATGCACATCTTTCTTGATTATATATGCCTTTCCAAGGCCTATTTTTTGTCCTTCACCAACCTTATAAACTACCAAGAACTCAACTAAACTATCAAAATGAATTCAAAAATAAAAAATTCTTCATATTACTTAACTTTGAAGGTCAAAAATCTTAGCTCAAGAGGTCACCATTCTAGCTCTATAGGTCACCAATCGAGCTCCCACGATTACATATAAAGAAGTCTATTTTGTTAGCATAATTTGATATATATTACATTGTTTAGCATTACTGACTTTTTTTCTAGTGGTTCGGTTGGTAGTTAAACAACTAGTTATTCAACTAAATAACCATTTCTCTCTATATATATTTATTTTTTATTTAATCAAAATCATCGAAACATTCAAGTTTCATTTAATTTCTTCACTTTGGTATCAGAGCGTATATCAAGATCCTACAACAAGGAAAGTTGGCCAAGCGATTGATGAAGGAGACAGACTGGACCACCTCTCACAGACTTTTTTCATAGTTAGAAGGTGAGCAACAAGAAGGAGAATTGTTTGTTGATCTTGGTAATCTGTAAGGTAGTTCTTCATCTAATCAGTAGCCACATTGACATCTTAAATGGCTAGATTCCACAATCAAGGACTAACACCTAAGCTCTCCTCCAAAAACTTCATCAGGAGTTTGAATAAGAAAACAGGGGAGACATGAAGTCAATCTTGCACTCATGAGTTCAGTGGTTGACAACACCAAACCAGAGACAGTTTGAAAGGCCTTAAGTCAACCTTAGAGGAAGAAATACATGGATGCTGATTATGATGAACTCATCAAAAATAGGACGTGGGAACTTGTTGATCTACCTATAGGGAAGAAATCCATTGGTTGCAAGTGTATTTTCAAAACAAAGTACAAGGAAGATGGATCCATCAACAAATACAAAGCATGACTTGTTGCAATGGGTTATGTTTAGCAAGAAGGCATTGAATATGACGATACCTCTGTGTTGGGTGAATATTTTGTCAATCAGCGTACTGATCAACAAAATCGGTCTAATCAACCACAGCAAGAAGATTGGTCGGCTAGGTGTGTAGCTTTACTACACAACCAGAGAAAAATCTCTCCTCTCATCAAGGGGAGGTTCCCTATAGATACATATGAGCTATATATAATATAAATAAGCAAAAAATAACACATGGGGGCAAAATAAACCATCCATCTCTCTTCTTTCAGAGATGATGGACACAGACAAATGAGAAAAGCCTGGTGAAAACACTGTAAGGCACATCTCTTCTATCAGAAGTGTTCTTGGAAGAAACAATAGGAGTTTCTTTCAGGTAGTGAAAGTAACTGGTGACAAAGAGTGCAGTAACCAACATAATGAAATAGAACACAAAGTTTCCACATCAACTGCCCAAAGAGTATAACACAAAGGATAATGGGGGCACAAAGTCATCCTAAAATCCTCAACACAGAAAGAAAGTAAAAACACACGCTGAAAATAATTGTGAAAGCACAAAGTCTTCTCACAGTTGTTTTCAGGACACCTCCCTTTTTACCTTCACTAATTCTGCTTGTCAAATTAAATAAGTAAGAATGCTTCTAAGAAATAGACATAAGAACAATTTCCTAAAGTAGCACAAGTTAAAACAACACAAAGTCTGAAAACAACTTGCTTTCTCATTCAGATAAAATGAAATGAAATTACAATCTGAGCTCAAAGTCTCAGTCTTCTTCTTTCAAAATGGGCAGAGTTTCGCTCTTGTAAAAATGAAAAGTCTCCTTTAAAAATGAGAGATATTACAATCTTATAGCAACTACACACGGTTTGGCACTTTTTTCCATGGGATGGCCCATGCTGCAGTCAACGTCTTTAATGCACCTTCAGTCTTGTCTAGAGAGACCATGCTGAGAACAGTGCACTACCATAACTCTGGCGTGTCCCTTCATCTAATATGTCTCATCTCTGGTATGGACTGTCTTGTCCTTTGCATTGATCTTCTCTTCCTTGTAGCAATTTAAATCTTCGGGCTCTCTTTTCATTTAATCTCTTAGTTCTTCCTTTAAGTTTCATGCTCTATTTAAATTTCCACAGATTTTCCCTTACTTTAAATTCGACGTCTGAGGGGCCGTCAATGGTTGCCAGCTGCTTGAACCATGTTGAACCTTGAACCAGTGAACCTATGAAAGTTCATTGGTTCATTTTGTCTCTTTTGTTCCATCACTTCTTGGTTCAATCACTTTCCTGCTCTTTGGTTGAACCATCCGTTGAACCACCTGTGTGCTGCTTTTTCCTTGACTGAGGCCGCCTTTGAACTTTTGAACCTATGAACCATTAAACTTTGAACTCTTTCGATTTAAAGTTTAATCGATTTATTGATTCATTCTGTGTCTTGCTCAATCATTGCTTCCTTAACTCTTTGATCTTTATCGTGCTTGGTTGAACCTTTAAACCTGCGAACTTGTTGAACCAATTGGTTCAACAGTTCAATGGTTCAATCGGTTCATTCTTTGAAGCTCTTTGTGTCTAAGTCTTTGAGGATTCCTTTTTGCATCTTTTTTCAACCTTTAGAACGTCCTGAAGGGAAGGTGTCCCTTCGAGTCCTTGGAAAAGGTCCTTTTTCTGACGTCAAGTGTCCCCCACAAGGGTATCTACCCTTCAGGATTTTTCATGCAACCTTCGGGCTTTAAATTCCTTGGTAGGTTCTTGAATCTTCAGTGGGCTTTTGGCTTTCAAGCTTTTCCTTTGGATAAAAAGCCCGAAAGAATTCCTTCGGACAAAAAGTCTGAAGGAATTTTGCCTTAACATTTTTCCAAGAAAATCCTTCTCGAAAGAATTATTTCGGCCTCATTTACTTAATCATTTCCATCGGACAAAAAGTCTGAAAGAATTGTTCCTCTTGGGCCTTTGAACAAATCCGAAGGAATTTTGTCTTTTCTTTGACCTTTGAACCAATGTTGCCTGCCCTCCACAAGGGCACTTGCCTTTTTCTCTTTGGGGCAGCCCCTTGAACCTACTGATTGAACCAACTTTGGTTCAACGGTTCAATGGTTCAATCAACTCATTCTTCATTACTTGGCTAAGTCTTTTTGATCTTTTGCACCAAATGCATTGAACCAACTTGATTGTTGAACCCGTTGAACCTTTGAACCAAAGTGGTTCAAAGTTCAATGGTTCAAGCCTTTATTCTTTATCATTTACTGATTGAACTCTTTTGATTAAACTGAGGTGCTGAACCAATCCTGGAAATGACTAAGTGTTAGAAACTTGTTCTTTTGACTGAACTCGCTTGTAGAAGCTCTTTAACCTGTTGAACCTATGAATCCCTTTACAAAAAAAGCTTGAAAAATGAGGAATTTGAAAGCTCAGAATAAATTTTGAGAAGGGAAGAGAGAAATTTTGGTCTGTGCAAGGCCAAAATAGTCCGTAGGTTATCCAAAAATGAGTGGCATTTTTTGGGGACAATAGCTGGCTCTAGTTGGGGAACTACCTTCAGTTGGAAACTTGAAGCACAGCTGAGGGGAGTAGAAACTAGAATCTCTAGTGCCTTGAAGTGTGCCATTGGGCTATGGAGTCATGCCACCCAAAAAGAAAGGCTCCAAAAAATGAAAACAAAAGAACAAAACAGAAACAAAAGACTATACAAATGTACAGGTGAACTTATCTGGTACTTCAAGAATTGAAGTACTTCAGATGCTGCCCCTTGAGAGGCAGTGAAAATGGTGTTCTGTCTTGATAAACTAGCAAGAAGCCATTTTCTCCCTAGAATCGTTGATGGGTGAATGGAACTCTCCACCAGGAAACCAATTTTATGTGTCCTCCCTTGGGTTTTCTCCTCTTGCCCCACAGCAAGACTTGAATTTTAATCCGAAAACCATGAATCTTTGCTTTCTTGGCAAAAATTTCATTTTCTTGATTTTGATGCGCAACAGCATGGTCCATTACCATAATTGGTTGCTCTTATGGTTCAGTTCATCACATGATTTGATTGTTCCCATTCAACACCTGCCAATCATTGGCACTATCAGGCATACTTGGTGTTGTTCTGTCTGAACCAATTCCTAGATCATCACCTATAGGATTTTCATCTACTAAAACATGAATGTCTTCAGTAGACAAAAAATTATTACCCCTACCTAAAGACTCAAACATAATTTGATCTTTAGGCCTTGATGTCTGAGTGACAATGTATTTTGCCTCCTTCTTAGGAAGCAACCTCTACATTACACCTTTCACAGGGATTCTTGCCTGGGACAATTCCATGCTTATTTCCCCTCCAACATACTTAGAGAAGTTCCACCCAAGAAGGGTGCCATATGATGCTGGGACGTTGGCCACTAGGATAGTCATCTTGATTCGCTTGTCTGAAAAGGCAACAAATGCAAATTGGGCGTCTTTAATTTGCCCGAACAACGGTACTTGTTTGTTCTCCATGGAGAAACATCTCCCAAATGTCTTGGTCAGTGTGAGACCTAGAGATTTTGCCACTTTAGAAGGCATGACATTATATGAAGCTCCAGAATCAATGATGCAATTATTCAACTGATGTCCATTTATCAGCAATGAGACATAAAAATGTTCAGTCTTGTCAGGAGTAGTAGGGGGAGCAATGACAAGGTTGTTCCTGGTGGGTGCATTCTTGGGGGAATCATGTGTCACTTTGGGAATTGCTTGTTCAATAGGGACGTTCTAGTTTTTAACACATTTAACCAGTCTGTCTAATTGCTCAGGATGGGACTTCATAAATTTAAATTTAGACATTTGAATTTTGGTTTTCTTTATATGGTCAATGATATCAAATGCCTAGAATGAGCTAGGAGCAGAGGATGGAAGTTCATCCTTTTGATTTTTGAAAGGGGGAGGACTAGACTACGAATTTGAAGTAGAAGGCGTAGGGGCATTTGGGGTACTTACCTTTCTCACAATCACCAGGTCCTTTGGCTAGAAAGGAAGAGTGGATCCCCACTTATCAATTGAAACTGCTAGTTGAGGTCGCTCCTCTGCTTTCTCCTTATTAGCTTGTTGAGCTGATTGATTTTTGGACTGGGTGAATACAACATATGACCCCTCAGCTGCATTGCTTTCTCTTTTGGGTTCATCCTGATAGTTCAGGAAACCAATGTGGGAGTCACCATCTGATTCTTCTTGATCCTCCATGAAGAGACCAACATAGTTTTCTTGATCAAACTCAGGTTGGAAAGAGAAATCATGTTCAATTTCCAAATATCCAACCGCTGAGTTGGTTGGAGGTGCTTCAAGGGCGAGGTTCCTCTGTGGCGAAGGAAGACGATTTGGCTACCCTTGATTCCTAGCAGCATTGCTTTGGTACACCTGATTCTAAAATGTCCTCCTTGGCATATCCTGATTAGGAGAAGCAGACATAACTTGGGCCATTTGTCTTTAGAGGACTAGAAATTCATTTTCTAGCTTCTACACCATTAGATCAGTGGTGGTTGAAGGAGAGTATTCAGAAGGAGAAGATTTACCTTTGTTTGGATCTCTTCTTATCTTTACAGCCAAGATAAGGTCATCTTCTACCTTAGTAGCCAAGTCTTCAGTAGCATCAAGGTCTATGTGTCTGGCCTGTCTTAGCAAGAAACTCACTTCATGCAGTTGTGAGTTGCTGAAGAAGCATTTGAGGTTATGAGGTGTCAGCTGGGTGACCATGGGAATCTTGTGCCTCAACTTGTCAAACCTGGCAATAAAATCCCTCATAGGCTCATGGGGCTCCTTCTTCATCTGTGTGAGTTGGGCTAGATAGGCATGTGCATCTTCTATAGGCTTGAACTTGGCTTCAAATTTGTCTTTCAGAGTGTCCCAATCAATCACTGATCCTGCCTATAGGTGGTAGAACTAGTATGCAACAACGCCTTGTAGGGTCTCCACGAATAGCCTGACCACTATGTCTTCAAATTCCACCCCTATTACACCGCAGGCTATGCTGAAAGCTACAATGTGTTCATCAGGATGAACCTTCCCATCACCAAAGAATTTGGGGAAATTCTTCCTTGAACTGCTTGGAAGCTCATGTAGAGGTGGACTCAAATTCAGTGGACCACAAGAGTTACCCCAGGGGCCTTGAGCCATGATTTGATTATGTAGAATGGGATCAAAAATTTGGGTGGAGAATGGATAGGCAAAGCTTTGCTAGCAACAAAAAAAAAACTCTACCTTGTGCTAGTGACCTGGTAGGGCTAGGAGGAAGACTCCTAGTTTGTTGAAGGTGAGGTTGTGGAGGAAACAACTCAAAATTACTCTACCGCACCAACTCAAAAGTAGGGTCAACAACACCTTGAGATTTTTGGCTTCTTGTATAACGTGGAGTTGTCAAATTGCAAAACAAAAATGGAAAAGAGTAGGATTTGCTTCAACTTGAAGCTTGAGACTTCAAACTGTGCACTCTTCCTAGCTGCTCTGGTTTTGTAGACCAGATAATATAACGGAGATGGAGGAAGATGGTAAGGCTATAATGATAATGGGTAAGACATGGAACGAATTTGCTAGAGTCTATAATATAATGGATAAGGGAAGGAATTGCTTTAATCTGAAACTTGAGGCTTTAGACTGCACGTTCATCCCCAACAGAGTCACCAAAAATTGTTGAGTGAATATTTTGTCAATCAGCGTACTGATCAACAAAATAGGTCTGATCAACCATAGCAAGAAGATTGGTTGGCCAAGTGTGCAGCTTTACTACATCAACTGGAGACAAATCTCTCCTCTCATCAAGGGGAGGTTCCCTATAGATAAGTAGGAGCTAGATATAATATAATTAAAAAATAACACATGGGGGAAGAATAAACCATCCATCTCTCTTCTTTCAGAGATGATGCACACAAACAAAAGAGAAAAGCCTGGTGAAAACACTGAAGGCACTTCTCTTGTTTCAGAAGTGTTCTTGCAGGAAACAACAGGAGTTTCTTTCAGGTAGTAACTGGTGACAAAGAGCACAGTAACCAACAGGATGAAATAGAACACAAAGTTTCCACCTCAACTACACAAAGAATATAACACAAAGGATAATGGGGGCACAAATTCGTACCAGAATCCTCAACACAGAAAGAAAGGAAAAACACACGTTGAAAACAATTGTGAAAGCACAAAGTCTTTTAACAATTGTTTTAAGGACACCTCCCTTTTTACCTTCACTAATTCTGCTTGTCAAATTAAATAAATAAGAATGCTTCTAGGAAACAGACATAAGAACAATTTCCTAAAGTAGCACAAGTCAAAATAGCACAAAGTCTGCAAACAACTTGCTTTCTCATTCAAATAAAATGAAATGAAATTACAATTTGAGCTCAAAGTTTTAGTCTTTTTCTTTCAAAATGGGCAGAGTTTCGCTCTTGTAAAAATGAAAAGTCTCCTTTACAAATGAGAGATATTACAATCTTATAGCAACTACGCAAGGATTGGCACTTTTTCCCATGGGACGGCCCATGCTGCAGTTAACATCTTCAATGCACCTTCAGTCATGTTTGGAGAGACCATGCTGATAACAGTACGCTGCCATAACTATGGTGTGTCCCTTCATCTAATATGTCTCTTCTTTGGTATGGACTTTCTACTCCTTTGTGTTGATCTTCTCTTCCCTGTAGCAATTTAAATCTTCGGGCTCTCTTTTCATTTAATCACTTGGTTCTTCTTTTAAGTTCTGTGCTCTATTTAAATTTCCACAAATTTTCCCTTACTTTAAATTTGACATCTGAGGGGCCGTCAATGGTCGCCAGCTGCTTGAACCATGTTGAACCTTGAACCAGTGAACCTATGAAAGTTCGTTGGTTCATTGGTTCATTTTGTCTCTTTTGTTCCATCGCTTCCTGGTTCAATCGCTTTCCCACTCTTTGGTTGAACCATCTGTTGAACCACCTATGTGCTACTTTTTCCTTGACTGAGGCTGTCTTTGAACTTTTGAACCTATGAACCATTGAACTTTGAACTCTTTTAGTTCAAAGTTCAATCGGTTCATTGGTTCATTCTGTGTCTCACTCAATCATTGCTTCCTTAGCTCTTTGATCTTTATCGCGCTTGGTTGAACCTTTGAACCTATGAACTCGTTGAACTAATTGGTTCAACAGTTCAATGGTTCAATCAGTTCATTCTTTGAAGCTCTTTGTGTCTAAGTCTTTGAGGATTCCTTTTTGCATCTTTGTTTAGCCTTTGGAACATCCCAAAGGGAAGGTGTCCCTTTGGGTCCTTGGAAAAGGTCCTTTTTCTGAGGTCAAGTGTCCCCCGCAAGGGTATCTACCCTTCAGGATTTTTCATGCGACCTTCAGGATTTAACTTCCCTGGCGGGTTCTTGCATCTTCGACAGGCTTTTGGCTTTCAGGCTTTTCCTTCGGACAAAAAGCCTGAAAGAATTCCTTTAGACAAAAAGTCTAAAGGAATTTTGCCTTAACATTTTTCTAAGAAAAGCCTTCCTGAAAGAATTCTTTCAGCCTCTTTTACTTAATCATTTCCATCGGACAAAAAGTCTGAAAGAATTGTTCCTCTTGGGCCTTTGAACAAATCCAAAGGAATTATGTCTTTTCTTTGACCTTCGAACCAATGTTGCTTGCCCTCTGCAAGGGCACTTGCCTTTTTCGCTTTGGGGCAGTGCCTTGAACCTACTGATTGAACCAACCGATTGAACCAACTTTGGTTCAATGGTGCAATGGTTCAATCGGCTCATTCTTCATTATTTGGCTAAGTCTTTTTGATCTTTCACACCAAGCGCATTGAACCAACTTAGTCGTTGAACCCGTTGAACCTTTGAACCAAAGTGGTTCAAAGTTCAATGGTTCAAGACTTTGTTCTTTATCATTTTTCGATTGAACTCTTTTGATTGAACCGAGGTGCTGAACCAATCTTGGAAACGACTAAGTGTTAGAATCTTGTTCTTTTGATTGAACTTGCTTGCAGAAGCTCTTTAACCTATTGAACCTATGAATCCCTTTACAGAAAAATTTTGAAAAATGAGGAATTTGAAAGGTCAGAACAAATTTTGAGAAGGGAAGAGAGAAATTTTGGTTTGTGCAAGGCCAAAATAGTCTGTAGGTTGTCCAAAAATGAGTGGCATTTTTTGGGGACAACACTCCATACCCACTGCAAATATCAAGACCATCATAATTGTTTGCACACTGGCAACATAATATGGATGGAAACTTTAGTAGATGGATGTTAAGAGTACTTTCCTGAATGGTGATTTGAAAGAAGAAGTATACATGACCCAACCAGAAGGTTACATTGATGACAAACATCCACTAAAGGTTTTTTTTCTAGCTAAGTCACTTTATGGACTTAAAAAAGCACCTCAATCATGGTACATAAAAATAGATGATCACCTATTGTAGCATGGTTTCATTGTAGCCCCTCTAATTTCAAATTTGTATATCAAGAAGGTAGGTACAGATATTGTCATTCTTGTCTTGTATGTGGATGATCTTGTGATCACTGGTAGTTTAGATGATCTTGTTGATGTAGTAAAGAATGACCTCAAACAATCCTTTGATATGACTGATTTGGGGCTACTATATTACTGCCTTGGCTTGGAGTTATGGCAAAAATAGAATCACATTTTTATCTTCCAAATGAAATACACCAAGACACTCCTAAAAAAGTATAGAATGTCAGATTGTAAATCTCTTTCAACATCGAAGGAGAAAGGTTTACAACTCTCTTGATTTTAGGATTACCCTCAAGTGGATGCAACTCTCAATAGACAACTCATTGGGAGTCTCATCTACTTGACCTACACCAGACGAGATATATGTTTTACTATGAGTTATCTCTCCTTATTTATGCAAGAACTAAAGAAATGTAACTGGGTTACAACAAAACATGTTTTGAGATATGTCTGAGGTGTACTTGAGTATGGTCTAGAATAAAATAAAAATAGTCAATTCTTCTTATAGGGATACACTGACTCGAACTATGTTGGATCTGTTGATGACAAGAAATCTACGTCAGGATATATTTTTCATCTCAGATCTGGACCCATTTCATGGATCAACAAAAATAAATCAATAGTTTCTCTCTCATCCATAGAGGCAAAGTATCGTGCCACACAAGGAACTGTGTGCGAAATAATATGGATACAGTGCATTCTATCTAATATGGAGATTCCTGAAGATCAACCACCCATTCTGTTATGTGACAATCAAGGTGTGTTAAAGCTTGTGAAGAATCTAGTATTTCATGAATGAACTAAACACATTGAGGTTCAATGTCATTACATCATAGAACAAGTCTTGAACCACCACATTCAGCTCCAGTACTGCCTGATGGATTTACAGATAGTAGATATACTCACCAAGTCTCTTGACAAGGTGAAATTTGATCTATTTTGGGGGTAGATTTGTAAAAATAATGTTTTAAAGGGGGGAATGTTGGCATAATTTTATATCTATTACATTTTTTAGCATTAGCGACTATTTTGTTAGTGATGTGGTTGGTAGTTAAAGTAGTGGTTATTTAACCTAATAACCATTTCTCTCTATATATATTCATTCTGTTGTTCAATTAGAATCATTGAAGCATTCAATTTTCATATAATTTCTTCATATTTATCTTCAGAAGGTCAATTTATTTTCTAAATTGCTCTCCAACACATGCATAAATGTTTTAATAGTTAAAAATCCCTATAATCGTTTATACAAATATTCCAGATCCTAAAATTCACATATTTATTTATAGGATAGGATCAACCATTTTGGTCAAAAGTGATAATCGATCTTGATCCTTAGTGATCGATTTTGACCTTTTCCTTTCTAATGCTAACTTTTCAAATTTGAACACTTCCTTTTAGTTTGGTTCATATTTTTAGGATAGAAAGCATGAGGTTTTCCCCTTTTGGATTTCTATAAAGGAACACATAAGTTATCTGTTCTACTACTTCAAAATTTAAATACAGAGGCATACTTTACACTATTATACATTGAGTGAAGCTTCCCTATTCTTTCCAATTATGATTTTTATCACTAAAATAATTCCTCAGCGAAGTCTAAAACCTATTTTATCCAAGCCAAATCAAACCATGATCAATTATTCAAGCCATATCTAGATGCATTAATATAGTTGAAGGGGCACAATTACATAATGCACTATAAGTGGGAGAATTATGTGGGTTTGATTCCATCATTAGATAATTGGATATGGAGCATTCAGTTATCGTTGGAGTGATTGGGGTTAGCTCAACCTATTATATTCCATCATTTTGGTATTTGAAGGTTTTCAATCATAGCAACCCCTATTAGAAATTCAACCTTGGAGAAGTTATTTTCAATTATTTTACACACCTCTAAAGGTCAAATATCTATATATAGACCTGATTCAAATTGTCACAAATAATTATAATACGAGTTTCTTATTTTTCAACAGAAATCAACAACAACCAGTTCAAGTCCATAGTGACAGTTGATCCTAATCTACTTAAACAATCCTAACCCATTTTAGTTTTAGTTCCCACTTTTTATAACTTAAAAAAGAGTGTACTCTTATTTTCCTATTTTGGTCATATGTGAGTCAACATAGTTAGATATAGGACAAAAACATCTAAGTCTATCATTTCATTTCATAGTTAAAAGAAAATAAATTTATGAATTGCGATTGTTAGTCCATGGGTCCGCATGCTCACTGGAGGCCATTTACGATAAAAAGTTACTTTATTTAAATTTAGATTTATTTTATTTAAATTTAGATTTATACACATTATTTAGCCTTTTTGGTGCCCCCGCGTCCATTGTCTTTTCTGCGAGTGGATTCAATTCACCCACGATCTCTCTCGTGTTTGTAAAGTAAAATAGATCATGTGGCCTCTATACTTGTAAGTTAAGCCCTAGATTGCTTCGTTAATTGCGGACTCGACTCCGATGTTTTTTTCTTAAATTGTGGCCTATTTTTTGTTCCATGTGAAATAGCGGATATATTGCAATTCTTAATGATAATTTATAATTTAATGGGTTCATAGACAATAACCTGGGTCGTGTAGGGGTTTTTAATATTTTAAATTGTTTTTAAAAGTAGTATTTTATGTTAATAAATATTTTATATTGAATTATATTACATAATATTTAGTCATTATTTTTGTATTGTAAATTGTTTAAAGTGAAATTTGTATAATTTAATGTAATAATAAATAATACGTTAAAATTAATAATAATAAATAGAAAAAAATATTAATAATAGAAGTTAGAAATATTGTATTTGTATAGTTTATGTTATAAAAGTAATAAGTAATTATATAGAAATATGAAAATATTAAGAGTAAGTAACACAAAATATTTAAAATATAGTCCGTCATTTGATATATTCTATACTATTTATAGCACGGAAAAACACATTGTACATATATGACCCACAAATTTGAATAATAAAAAATAAATTGATTATTCCTAAATATTCCTAAGTCAAAACATCCCTTTCTAAAATCATGATTATGCAATGAATCTATTAAAATATAAAATTTATAATAAATAAAAATATTATATTAAATTAATATATTAATGCCTTACACATTTATCTACTTACCATAATATTTAAAGCCTCGATAATATAGTTATATTCGTTTAGTAAGTTGTGAGTATTCAAATCATAGAAATATGGCCAAACACATGCGTCTCGGCATAGTAAAACATTCACAAGGGTTACAAAAAATGAATGTAATAAAAATTAATACATTTTTGCCAAGAAAGTCCTTCCTAGCGGTGACCTCCATGAAGAAATGCATGGAGATAATATAATAAATCACAGGTGCAATAAAATATGCTGAAATTGATTGTGGCCATGCCTCATGGGCGGTTAAAATATTAATAATCAATTAATTAAATTGTCTTTGCGGGCATTTGTTTCAATAGCTCGTATAACTCATTGATTAAGTGTCAATTTTGTCAGGATACTTATCTTTAAATTATATTAATTCATAAATGTAAATTCACATGTTTATTTTAAAAAAAATATTTTAAAAATTAAAAAAATCGCATTACAAGAACATGAAAAAAATGTTGTGTGACCAATAAAATGACAAATAATTAGTATTGATAATATTTTTAAGATTTAAAATTTGTAAAAATTAAATAACTTTATAAATATAAAAAATCTTACATTTTTTGGTTCGTTATGTAAGAATTATTATTTCAAGTGATACATATAGTTCCCTACAGGGTAAGAACTGAAAATAATCACGAGGATTACATCAAGTGACTAGTTCGATATAAAATTAATCCATAAAACTAATGAAGAGATTCATTGTTAAGATGTTGCCTTTCAAGTTAAGTTGCTTCTCTCAATTTCTGTGTCATAGAAAATGAGAAGATCTTCCTACAATAAATTAATGAAAATTCAAGAAATAACATATTTATATAATTAATAGAAGCACTGAAAGGATTATATTGATCACATGCCACTTTGACATGGTAACCTTCTTTGAGAAATCTCAATATAATAAATTTGTGGATGCCTTCATTGACCTCAACACTTACTTCTTTACTAAGTATAATCTAGGCAACTACTGCTTCTCATGAATGTGGGATAAAACAAAAAGCTCACATAATGACTTAAAAAGCATATGCATCCATAGCAATTAATATACTAACAAATCGAAGGGAAGGAGTAGCACAGGTTCCTAACATCCCCTCACTCTTAGAAAAAGTTTTATCCTCAAAGCTTTAGATGTAGGAATTGGTGTTGAATATGAAATAGTGGTTCCCATGTTACATCCTCTGGTTGCATTTTGTGCCACTAAATTAATAATTTTGTGATGGAGTAGGATCAAAGTTAGCATGTGTGCTTGTCTAGGATTTCCTCTAGCTCAAGAATTATGGATCATTCATTATCAAGTTCTGGTAAAATAATCTGCACTCTGATGTTTGTGCTAAGAACTTTCTTCAAACAAGAAACATGAAATACTGGGTGAACTCGAGAATAAAGTGGGAGATCCAACTTACAAACAATTGACCCAATTTATTGGAAAACTTTATACGGCCCATAGAACTTAAGAGCTAGCTTATGATGCCCTTTTAGTTTTAGGGAGGATTCTTTGTATGGTTGTAGGTGATTAAAAACTATATCACCTACTTGGAAAGTGGACTCAAAATGATGTTGGTCAGCCTGTTGTTTTATTCTATTTCATGCCTTATGAAGATTATACCATAGTGTGCTAAGGATTTGATCTTGTTTCGAAGAAGTGTGTCGATCACTTGAGCTGCTAAACTACTAGGGGTGTACGGAAGGAGCACTAGTGGTGCTTAACC
The DNA here is from genome assembly GCA_037957365.1 of Torreya grandis. Lineage (NCBI taxonomy): Eukaryota > Viridiplantae > Streptophyta > Pinopsida > Cupressales > Taxaceae > Torreya > Torreya grandis. Next base: position 3,161,776 of record JARHVA010000389.1, read on the forward strand.
ATAGACTGCTTCATAGGAAGTCATTTTACTTAAAGTTTGGTAGGAGGTATTGTACCACCATTCAGTAAGAAGGAGCCACTTTTTCCACTCATGTTGTTGTTATAAGGTGAACAAACAAAGGAAGTTTTACAACCATTTATTGATAGTTTCAGTCTAGCCATCGATTTGTGGATGATACCCAGAATTTAGCTTTAGTTGGGTGTCAGTGCATTGAAATAGTTCTACCAAAAATGGTTGATGAAGGTTGCACCATAATATGAGACAATGGAAGAAGGAATGCCATGAAGACAAAAAAATTGGTCCAAAAAAAGTTGTGCAACTATGGAGGTGGTATAAGGATGCTTGAGGGCACAAAAAAGACTATATTTGGAAAGGCGATCGACCACAACCAAGATAATTGTTTTGCCTCCATATTTAGGGATCCCCTTAGTAAAATCTATAAAAATATCTATCCAAAGCCTGGTAGGGATGGGAAAGGGTTGGAGCAATCCAAAAATGACTATTGTTTCACCTTTGTTGTGTTGGCAGGTATCACATTCAACCACCATCTATTAAATTTCATTTTTCATTCCATCCTGAAAGACATTGCATCGTGCACATCAATAATTTTTGAGAAACCCTAATTTCCCTACAAATAGAGAAGTATGAAGTTCATAAAATATATCTTGTTGAAGATCTGTGCTCTAGGGAAGCACCAGATAGCCCTTATACCATAGAGAAACACCATCCCAAGAATAATATGGTATAACAGAAGGGTTATTGGCTAACTATTGAATGATTTTAGATAATGAGGAGTCATTGACATACTCCTATTATAAAGCATCCAATCATTTTAGAATAAGGGCTTTACTGGTGAACGCAATGGGGCATCATTCTTGGAAAAGAATAGAACCAATTCCATCATCGTAAGCATTGCTCTTGATAGTCAAGGTATTGGTAAAATATGGCATAATTAGAATAGGTGTAGTACACATAGATTGTTTCAATTCTTCAAATACACACTCAGAAGCTTGTGTCCATGTAAAATCATCCTTTTTAAACATAACTATCAGTGGAGCTACAATCTTCTTATAGTCCTTGACAAACTTGTGATAGTATCCAATCATCCCCAAAAAACCATGGATACACTTGAGTGTCTCAGGATGAGTCCAAACTATCATAGTAGCTATTTTTAAGTATCTAATCAAACCCCTTTGGCTGAAATAATATGCCTGAGATACTCTACTTCATCCTAGCCAAAACTATTTTTGGACTATTTTTCATAGATATCATGATCATAGAAAAGTTATAGTGCAAGCTCCAGATGTTGGAGATGCTTAGACTATGTTTTACTATAGATGAGGATATCATCAAAGAAGACTAGAATGAATTTCCATAGGTAGGGTCAGAATATTTTTATTCATCAATGCCTAGAATGTTGAAGGAGTATTAGTGAGGCCAAAGGGCATGACTATAAACTCATAGTGGACATTATGCATATGAAAATTTGTCTGAGGGATATCATCCTCATGAAGCTAGATCTAGTGATATCCATAGTGGAGATCTGACTTAGAGAAAAAAATAGTGCCATGAAGCTCATCAAGAAGCTCATAAATAATAGAGATTGAGAACTTATCCTTAATTGTGATGTGATTAAGTACACAGAAGTCAATGTAAAGGCTCCATGACCCATATTTTTTATAGATAAGGAGAATTGGAAAGAATATGGGCTGGTACTGGGCCTAATAATGCCTTGCTTTAGTAAGTCTCAAGTGAGCATCTTGATCTTGGTCTTTTTCTAAATTGGGTAGCAATAGGGCCTGATGTTGGGAGAAACTCTTTTAGGAAGGACATGAATATGATGGTCATCTAGCCATGAATGTGGAAATCACATTGGTTTGACAAAGACACATGCATACCTATATAGAATGGTTTGTAGATCAGGAGTAGTGGAGACTGTTGATGGTTGAGTTTGAATAGAATAGATTTCAGAAATGATGCCATGTGAATTCTTTTAGGAAGATTTTCCATGTGATGTGAAATTATGATGCTAAAATACCCCAAGTGTAAGCCTTTCAATGTGTTTTTTCCCATTGTCTAAAAACTTCATCTAAAGTTCAAAAAAATTCAATAAAATGGGTCCAAGTGTGAATAACCATTGGGCTCTCAAAACAACATCACATCCACCTATGGGAAAGGTAAACATGTCGAAGTGCAGGTTATAATATCCAATAGAGATACACACATTGTGACACTTCCCTTTGTAAGGTAATGTGCCCCCATTGGTAATGATGACTTCAAAGTTGGAGCAAGAATGGATAAAATAATCAGCCTGTTTGGCAATCTAGAGGTCAATGAAGTTATGTGTGCTACCTGAATCAATGAGGATTCTAAGAGGGATCTTCTTGAAGTAACCCCTAACCCATATGGTTTGTGGGATAGTGACTCTTATTAAGTCTTGAAGAGAAATATCTGGTTGATCTTCTTGAGAATCAGGGTCCACAATTAATAGAGTTTATTTTGGATCATCTGTTTTATCCTAAGTATCTTCCAAATCTTTAGTTTTGGGCATATAGTCCACATCCATAAGGTAGATATTTTTCTTGACACATCAATGTCCCCAAGTGAATTTGTCATCACAATTATAACATAGCCCTTTTTTCTCTACATGTTTGCATCTTTGCTTCAGCCAAATGATTGATATGAGTGGTGCTTAGGGCTGGCATTATTCGAGATCATTATGGAGTGGTATTTTTGAATAAATCAAAATTAGATTTAAATTACTACTAAGATATGATCTTGTCCTCTATCAACTTAGCCAACCCTAGGGCTTCCATCATTGTGTTGGGTCAAACCAATTTGAACTCAGATTGAATTGAATGATTCAGTTCACTAATAAAGCAACTCCTAAAGAATTCATCGGATAATCCCTCTATGTGATTGGTTAGTTTTTTAATTTTTTTTTGAGATTATCTCATGGTTCTTGTTTGGTGAAGTTTAATGATTACTCCATTGAAGTCATCAAAAGCATTAGGGCCAAACAGTTGTAAAATGAGGGTAAAAATATCAGTCTATATGGGCTCACCATGAGCCTTGGTATATCAACAATACCATTAAAGAGATTAATGTTCCAAATCAAAGGATGCAAGTGGGACCTTGTTCGCATCAAAAATATTATAAAGACTAAAATATTTTTTTGATCAAAAGATCCATCTAGTCGGATCTCCACCATTAAATTGAAGAAAATCAAGCTTCACCCTACGAAAATTGTTAGAAGAAGAAAAATCGATGTCTGAAGAAGACTCTAGATGTCATCTATTGTTCAAGGTGGTATGTTGAAGATTTAGGCTTAGAATTCTTTGATCAAGATTTTTGATTTGGTTCTTGATGGAGGAAATTTCATCCTCCATGTTTTTTGCTCCTATTCGGGTTACCACCATGACCAGAAGAAGAGTTTTTTTTAAAATTTTTTTGCAATGGGTAGAAAAACTAGATTTAATACACATTTAGTATTGAAATTTTTTATTTTGGGTGAAATCTGAATGGGTAAATGTACTTTTACTATTTTTTACATAGTGGGAGTATGATTAATGAAGGTGAGGGTAATTTCAGAAGAGAAAATGGAAAAAATGGAAAATTTATCAAAGAGGAACAAAGGAGTAGAAAATGGAGATGAGCACTATGGAAAATTTTAGGTAAATGGACAAAAATAAAATAAGTTATGATAAAACCTGAAAAAAAAGAAAATTGAGATTTGTGGGTATTAAGAGTGGAATCAAGATATGGCACCTCAAAGAATAAATTATGGAGAATGGAATTTTAGGTGTTTAGATAAAGTTTGAGGATCAACAAGGCTATAGATGGATATTTGTGCTAAAAAAAATACTCTTGGTTTCTATTTTCTGTGAAATTTTTGCCTACAAGTCCATTGAGAATCTTCTAATACGCTGCTGATAATTTTTTAAAACTGATAGGATGAAGATTTTTTGGCTTCTAGTTTCTATCAACTATCTGAATGCAAGTCCTCTAAGATTCTTGATATTCTGTTGATTGATTTATTTGTAGTCTATTTGGAATAGTTTGAAAATGATAGAAATGGGCCCCAAGTTTCAATGGCTGCATAAGGTTTTAAAGATATCTCTCTAGCCACCAATGTCATATGAGCGAGTTAGACTCTCAAAAATAAAAATTGGCCATGAATTTACCCCTAAGTGGTAGCTCTTATTTTTCCTCATGGGTGGGAACTGCTTAATCAGGAAGGGGTCAGTGTCCATTTCAATGGCAGGTACTCTTAATGAGCCAGCTAGTTTGGGGTTCCTATGGTACTCCTCATAAAGAGTTTTAGGGATTTCACCTAAGCGCTTACCATAGTTATGTGGATAGGTTTTTCACCTAATTTAAAATAGATTATTTTGATATATAATTATACTAAAAAGAATTATGTAGTAGAACAAAGTTAATTTTTTTTAGAAAAATACTTAAATGAAATATGTAGAAAAATAGAGTTTAGACTTTCAAGAAAAAAATTAGACCTGGAAAGCACCATCATACCAAATGTGAATATCTTCCTAAAAAAAATTAATGAAAATAAACAGAAAAAATTTGCCCTAGAAAGCACCATGATATCAAATGTGAATATCTTCCTGCAACAAATTAATGAAAATAAACAAAATAACAGATTTATATAATTAACAAAATCACTTAAAGGATTATATTGATCATAGGACACTTCAAGGGGCTAACCTCATTTGAGCAAGCTCAATACAATAAATTTGTGGATGCCTTCATTGGCCTCAAAACTTATATACTAAGTATAATCTAAGCAACTATTACTTCCCATGAATGTGGGATAAAATAAAATCCTTACGAGATGACATATAAAATATATGCATCCATAAAAATTAATATACTAAAAAAGTAAAAAGAAAGGGTAGCACAGGTTCCTAACAAAAAAATGCCTAAAATCTTGTTTTAAGATGTATTTTAGCTCTAATGATTGTCATATACAATATAAAAAAGAATATGCAACCCTTCACATGATACATACATTGAATATATATTTCTTCACACTCTAAACACACTATTACTCCATACATGATTGCATAGAGGTGCAAGCCCAAATTTGAAGTTCTTTAACCTTTAGGGTTGATTCTTTGATCTCTCTTAAATGTTTGTGTATTACCCTAGTTGCAAGGAATGTAAACATGCAAGTAAAGGAAATAAACACATCACCCATAAAATAGAGATAACACAAGACATACCGTAGGAAAATTTAATGTGAAAATTCTCCAGCAATAGTGAAGCCATGCTTCATCATCTCCATTATGTTTTATAGTTCACATGATTTTTTTCCATATTGGGCTTACATGGAAAATAGCCTCATACAATAAAAAAATAGATGTTTTTGAATCTTAGAAAATGCCAGGTTACTCATATTTGATATTTATTTGTTCTACCGACTAAGTTGGATGATAAACAGGGTCAAATTTATGATCACACAACCACAATTTAAAGGCTTTTGGTTTTCAAAAACTATATAAAAATAACATAATATTTATGTTTTATCACACAAATGATAAAATCATGTTATCATCCTTTTGGATAGTACTCATTTTGGATTCCAATCTTATCATATTTTTTATGGTACCCTATTTAGGTTCAAATTTGATAAACTCTCTAATTTGAAGGCTTTAAGTTTGATAATTTCAAAAACTCAACTCATGGGGAATATATTTACCCCACTTCTTCATATGCGATTTGTATTTTCTTGCTTACCTCTTATTGATGTGCTTTCCTTCATTTGTAACATCTTTGTCCCACTCTTCTTAGCCACTATGAGCAAGGATATTCAATAAAAGGTATAAAATACCTCTTTGTTCCACATGGAAAGATAAAAAAAACACCAGTTTTCAAATAAAAATAAAAGGAGTCATATCAAGTAAACAACATTCTTCCTCAAGCTTCATAGTGTCACTTTCAGAGTCTTTTATTCACTCAAGTGAAACCACACCCTATTGTCACAAGGAAATTGTGCCCAAATATATGTTGAACATGTCTTTCTCAGCGTTTTACAACTTTCTTAACCTTTTTCTCTTTTGGAAGAGTTATTTTGTCAAGTTGAATTCTCAACCTTTTTCATATCCCTTCGATGGTGGGTTCATCAAAGAATATGGATAAAAACCATAATATAACATAATCCCACAATTTCTTGCTCAATAAAAACATTAGTGGAAGTTTGAACCCACCTTGATACCAATGAATTTAGATGATCTATCCACTAGCACTTGTTATTTGGTAATTGGAAATATTTACATAATTGTCACCACAATAACCACCAAAATAGGATAAAATCAAAACTAAAATTCAAGTGTAAATATGTTATGAAACCTTTTATGAAAAAATGGATAACTCACTCTGATACCAATTTGATCCATACACAAGGTGGATATTCCATCGTAAATTTCACCAACATGGTTCCTTTTAAGTAAAGATATTTCTCTCAAGTTATATTCCATAGAAAAACCCCTAATATTTTTATTGAAAATTTATTACAACTCTAATGACAATCATTTACAACATAAAAATACTATGCAACCCTTCACATGTAATCTCCACATGCTACATACATTATATATATATGCCTTCACACTCCACACGTGCTATTACTCCATACATGACAGAAATTTATATGTTTTCATAGTGGCGAAATACCAAATGTGAAATTATTTAATCTTTAGGGTTGATTCTTTGAATTATCTTAAATTTTTGTGTATTATACTAGTTTCAAGGGATGTAAACATGCAAGAAAAAAAACAAAAACATCAACCACAAATAGAGATAACCTAAGACATACCCTAGAGAAACTCAATATGAGGAAACACCAGTAGGCATAAATCCATACTTCCTCATCTCCACTAAATTGTGTAGTTACAAGCTATTTTCCATGTTGTCCATACATGAAAAATAACCTCATACACTCATAATGACCTTTATAATATATGGTAGAATATTTACCTCAATGAAGGAAAAACTACTAAACTTAGCTTTTTTCAGTTGTGTAATCTTCAAAGTAGTCCCCTAAAGATAAGAAACAATGAGAAAATAAGAACAAATATTCAAACTTGCACATATGCAATGTGAATCTAACTTCCACACATCTAATTATAATTATTATTATTATTATTATTATTATTTATGATATTTCCTAACTATCTCCTATTTCAAATGAAATCTATATGTTCATATTAATACACAATAATACCTATTAAATGTGTATAATAATTCTAAGAGTTGGAAATTAAATCCAAACATTTCATGTCCTTTGTTATTCATGTGCATCTTTCTTGATTATCTCTACCTTTCCAAGGCCTATTTTTTGTCCTTCACCAACCTTATAAACTACCAAGATCTCAACTAAACTATCAAAATGAATTCAAAAATAAACAATGCTTCATATTAATTAGCTTTGAAGGTCAACCATCTTAGCTCAAGAGGTCACCAGTCTAGGTCTGTAGGTCACCAATCGAGCTCCCGAGATCACTTATAAAGAAGTCTATTTTGTTAGCATAATTTGATATATATTACATTGTTTAGCATTAGTGACAATTTTGCTAGTGATGCAGTTAGTAGTTAAACAACTAGTTATTCAACTGAATAACCATTTCTCTCTGTATATATTTATTCTATTATTTAATCAAAATCATTGAAGCATTCATGTTTCATTTAATTTCTTCACTTTGGTATGAAAGCGTATATGAAGATCCTACAACAAGGAAAGTTGGCCAAGTGATCGATGAAGGAGACAGACCAGACCACCTCTCACATACTTTTTTCATAGCTATAAGGTGAGCTGCAAGAAGGAGAATTGTTCATTGATCTTGGTAATCTATAAGGTAGTTCTTCATCCAATCAGTAGCCACATTGATGTCTTAAATGGCTAGATTCCACAATCAAGGACTAACACATAAACTCTCCTCCAAAAACTTCATCAGGAGTTCGAATAAGAAAATAGGGGAGACATGAAGTCAATCTTGCACTCATGAGTTCAATAGTTGACAACACCAAACTAGAGACAGTTTGAAAGGCCTTTAGTCAACCTTAGAGGAAGAAATACATGGATACTGAATATGATGCTCTCATCAAAAATAGGACATGGGAACTTTTTGATCTACCTATAGGGAAGAAATCCATTGGATGCAAGTGGATTTTCAAAACAAAGTACAAGGAAGATGGATCCATCGTCAAACACAAAGCATGAATTGTTGTAATGGGTTATGTTTAGCAAGAAGGCATTGAATATGAGGAGACCTCCGTACCCACTGCAAATATCAAGACCATTATAATTGTTTTCACACTGGCAACATAATATGGATGGAAACTTTAGCAGATGGATGTCAAGAGTACTTTCCTGAATGGCGATCTGAAAGAAGAAGTATACATGACCCAACCAGAAGGTTTCATTGATGAAAAACATCCACTAAAGGTTTTTTGTCTACATAAGTCACTTTATGGACTTAAACAATCACCTCAAGCATGGTACATAAAAATAGATGATCACCTATTGTAGCATGGTTTCATTTGAAGCCCCTCTAATTCCAATTTGTATATCAAGAAGGTAGGTACAGATATTGTCATTCTTGTCTTGTATGTGGATGATCATATGATTACTGGTAATTTAGATCATCTTGTTGATGTAGTAAAGAATGACCTCAAAAAATCCTTTGATATGACTGATTTGGAGCTACTATATTACTACCTTGGCTTGGAGATATGGTAGAAATAGAATTGCATTTTTATCTTACAAATGAAATACGCCAAGACACTCCTAAAAAAGTATAGAATGTCAGATTGTAAATCTCTTTCAGCATCGATGGAGAAAGGTTTACAACTCTCTCAATTTTAGGATTCCCCTCAAGTGGATGCAACTCTCTATAGACAACTCATTGGGAGTCTCATCTACTTGACCTACACCAGACTAGATATATGTTTTACTATGAGCTATCTCTCGTTATTTATGCAAGAACTAAAGAAATGTCACTGGGTTACAATAAAACATGTTTTGAGATATGTCTGAGGTGTACTTGAGTATGGTCTAGAATAAAATAAAAATAGTCAATTCTTCTTATAGGGATACACTGACTCAAACTATGTTGGATCTTTTGATGACAAGAAATCTACTTCAGGATACATTTTTCATCTCAAATTTAGACCCATTTCATGGATCAACAAAAATAAATCAACTCTCTCATCTATAGAGGCAAAGTATCGTACCACACAAGGAAATATATGCAAAATAATATGGATACAATGCATTTTATCTAATATGGAGATTCTTGAAGATCAAACACCTATTCTATTATGTGACAATCAAGGTGTGTTAAAGCTTGTGAAGAATCTAGTATTTCATGAATGAACCAAACACATTGAGGTTCAATGTCATTACATTAGAGAACAAGTCTTGAACCACCAAATTTAGCTCCAGTACTACCTGATGGATTTACAGATAGTAGATATACTCACCAAGTCTCTTGACAAGGTGAAATTTGATCTATTTTGGTGGTACATTTGTAAAAATAATATTTTAAAAGGGGGAATGTTAGCATAATTTTTTATCTATTAAACTTTTTAGCATTAGCGACTATTTTTTTAGTGTTGTGGTTGGTAGTTCAAGTAGTGGTTATTTAAACTAATAACCATTTCTCTCTGTATATATTCATTCTGTTGTTCAATTAGAATCATTGAAGCATTCAATTTTCATATAATTTCTTCATATTTATCTTCAGAAGGCCAATTTATTTTCTAAATTTCTCTCCAACATCTACATAAATGTTTTAATAGTTAAAAATCCCTATAGTCATTTATACAAATGTTCCAGATCCTAAAATTCACATATTTATTTATAGGATAGGATCAACCATTTTGGTCAAAAGTGATAATCAATCTTGATCCTTAATGACCAATTTTGACCTTTTCCTTTCTAATGCTAATTTTTCAAATTTGAACACTTCCTTTTAGTTTGGTTCATATTTTTAGGATAGGAAGCATGAGGTTTTCCTCTTTTGGATTTCTATAAAGGAACACTTAAGTTATCTATTCTACTACTTCAAAATTTAAATATAGAGGCATACTTTACACTATTATACATTGAGTGAAGCTTCCCTATTCTTTCCAATTATGATTTTTATCACTAAAATAATTCCTCAGCCAAGTCTAAAGCCTATTTTATCCAAGCCAAATCAAACCATGATCAATTATTTAAGCCATATCTAGATCCATTAATATAGTTGAAGGGGCACAATTACACAATGCACTATAAGTGGAAAAATTATGTGGGTTTGATTCCATCCTTAGATAATTGGATACATATGGAGCATTTAGTTATCATGGGAGTGATTGGGGTTAGCTCAACTGATTATATTCCATCATTTTGGTATTTGAAGGTTTTCAATCATAGCAACCCTTATTAGGGATTCAACCTTGGAGAAGATATTTTCAAGTATTTTACACACCTCTAAAGGTCAAATGTCTGTATATAGACCTGATTCAAGTTGTCACAAATAATTATGATACGAGTTTCTTATTTTTTAGCAGAGGTCAAGAGAAACCATTTCAAGTCCATAGTGGCAGTTGATCCTAACCTACTTGAAAAATCCTAACCCATTTTAGTTTTAGTTCCCACTTTATGTAACTAAAAGAGTCTAATCTTATTTTCCTATTTTGGTCATATGTGAGTCAACATAGTTAGATATAGGACAAAAACATCTAAGTCTATCATTTCATTTCATAGTTACCCTTATTTATTTTGATTTCAATTTATCTAATTTAGTATTTTCTTTAATTTCTACTTGGTGGAAGACAAATTTTAAAATTATACTTTATTATATTTAATTTATTTAAATTAAGGTTAATTCAACTTTTAATCCATATTTCAATTAAAAAAATCTAAACTAATCTTCAACAATTGTATATTTAATGTTCAAGTGGAAATTTGTTTTAGCTTAAACCATCATGTTAGTGTCTTCTTGTACAACACATTCAATAATTTTTTATAAGGATATACATAAGCCTTTATCAGTTAATTATCTAAATGTGGTCAAGCTCAATTTTTAATTTTAGCCTTGTCATAGTTGAGTTTGGTATGAGTAACTAGTAAAAGCCTTTAAGACTGATAGGAAGTCATGGTAGGGGTTTAGAGTGAAGTATGAATAGGTAGAAAACAAATCTCATGTTGACACATGTGGGTGTCATAATAAATAAAATTTAATCATAATTTTATAAAAAGTATATATTAATCTGTTGTATTAAATTACTAAGTATCAATGAAATATAATTTCTGTTGGGAATAAACTTGAAGCTTAAATATATATTATAATAACCCATAAGTGGATGATTTCTCAAGTGAACTCCCAAACACCCTTGTGTTATTGAATATACTAAAGTAAATATTATTTTGAGTTCAAGAGTTATAATAGATATTTGATGTTCATGTAATGAGTGTGTAATATTTAAAGTGAATCATGGAACTTATATTTATGACAATGTTTAAAATTATAACTTATGAGATTAACTTTTGATTGTTTTAAAATGTTCATATTAATGTTTTTATCCTAGATTTTAGACATGTGCCTGCATTACTCATACATATATATTAACAATGTAAGTACCATAGGATGGATTACGATTAAGTCAAACACTTATATAATTTATTTTAATAATACTCTAGTATTTTAAATGAGAAATGTTTAAGGTTTACTTGTTGAAAAAAAAATTATGGCATATTTATGCATAAGGATTATTTTTGCATATCTGAGGAGAAGATCTGTATGGGTTGGTTTTGATGGTATAATTATTGGCCCTAGTCTTAAGGAGTGACCCCCTTTAGTATTTATATGTAAAGTGTAGACGATTTGGTCTTGCCCTTAATGTATGGAGTTATATTTATGGTGATCATATATTAGTCATGTTATGACCAATTATATTCTTGATGTGTAATTTTTCTATTTTGTTTACTTGCATGGTGTTTAAGGTTTGTTGTGGAAGGGATGTTCCTTCTAAATATTTGAGTTACTAAGTGATGGTTTTACTAACCTCCCCTACAATAGTCTAAAGTGGTCTCATGTATATGATGCCTACTAATATTTATGGTGCATCAAGTCTCATTAAATATTAAAAAATTTATTTATGAAAAAATTAGATTTTTTATTGAATATGGAAGTGACTATGATTTAGAAATAAGAAGTTTAATAATGACTTGCAATGGGGGACATGAATTTTGCTAGAACATGTGTCATTTTTATGGGGTTATTAATAAAGGACAATGTATATGTGTTGTAAACTTTTTGATAATATTTAATTAAAACAATTCAAATATTAAAATCTTATAAAATTTATAGAAAAATTCATTATTTAATTTTTCAAAAAATGTATAACAAAAAAAAGATCTTAACATATTTGTGTGTAACATCAACTACTAAAACTATAGAATATCCTCTCCATAAATACATATTCTAAAATTAAAAAACAAAAAATACATACGAGCATCCAATAAAAATTCTCCTCCAAAGTTTGGAGACCAAAATCACCTTTAAATTCAAAAATTATAAACAACCTTATAAAAGTAAAGAAGTGATGTCTAATTTGAATAATATTACAATAAATGGGTTGTTGATACTGACAAGATTTTTGATCCAATTCTTTACCATGTCACACAAAACCAATTTATTATTTTAAGAAAAATCCATCTTAGATGTTGGGAGAAGGAGATCTTTAGAGAATATTTTGCACTTGAAAACCATCTCTTGAAATCCCACATAAAGAAACCTATGCAATTTCATACTTTAAACATTGTAATTCCTCCTCCTTCAAAGGTTGTAACCTGCAATAGCGATGTTAACAAAAGCAAGGCTAATAAAGATAAATAATAGCTATATCATGAAGTTTATCTACTTATCTTTGGGTTTCACGAGATTATTGATATCACCAACAGTAAAGTAGACATTCTCATTCATAGATTTCTTGGTGATAGTTTTGGCCCCACCCAAAGATAATCAAATCATTTAGGAGTAATCACACTCTAAATTTAATTTTTATGTTGTTTCTATAGGATCTAATTTGAGCAAGAATTTAAAAATTTAAGTGATTGAATTTGTGTGAAATAGTCAACCAAACTTGACATGTACAAACCATGTCAAATCCTCCATTTCATAAAACTATTAAATTTTTTAACATAATGGAACAAGAACATAAATGGAAAGAAAATTGATGACAAAAGGGATGGTGGGACCAACATCGGCCACACAGGCACCAGGGGTTAAATTTGATGGTCATCCTTACCTATCAAGAATTTTTTTGTGACAGTGTTTAAATCAATGTGACATTGCACATGACATTCATTTTTCATTTTTGACTTGCATAATTTTTATGGACCTAATATGGATGTTCCTAAAGATGAGATGACCAATGAAACTTATTGGCAATATGTTAGATTTGTTGATTGATGCAAAAAAAAGAGGGGCAAGAGTTTGGCCTATGAAATCACTATTTTAAATCATAGGACCACAACTCAGAGGAAAAAGATTCTAATAAATCATATTGCATTAAGGAAATCTGGCATAAGGCTATTACAAGAACTAGCTAACAAGTTAAATATTTAGGCTACTTCACTAATGATGACCATCATTTTGCTTGTAGGCTATGATGATTCTAATAATGTTCCTCATCATGTCATTTTTGTCATTGACAAATCAGGCTCAATGTCTATGTCAGACATTAGCCCAACCATTGCCATGTTTAATAATAATGATGGTAGTCTTGGTTGTGTATACGAATCTATTATAAGGTTTATAGAAGCTCATTTGAGAATGTTGTATGAGGATTCTATATCAGTTATTATTTTTGATATGGATGCAATTATAGATATAGAGATACAAGATATGGAAGAGGGTGTTGTTCATTGTCTTCATCAGTACTGTGCTGTTGGAGAAAGAACATATTCACCTAGCTTGGATGCCACAAAGAAATTAATGATGAAAGCAGTGATAGATTTCAAGGTAGACATGAAAAAACTAGTTATTATTTTCTTGAGTGATGGGGGAAATAATGGCAAGGAGGATCTTGACCTCTGTGTTGATAAAATGAAAATGTAAGAGCCCAGGATGGCACTTCATACAATTATGTATGGTAGAGATCTTGCAATGAGAATCTTGGAGGAAATGGTGAAGAAGGGAAATGGACAGTTTCAACTAACTTTGGATGGATTTCAACTGGCTCGAGGCTTTGAGAATTTGGCACAAAGCCTCAAGCCCCATGTTGCAGCTTTAATGTTGAGTAAGATTATGAAAAATAAATTTTCCACATTGCTCAGGGCCGCCTAAGAAATTCTATCAAATTTAATCTTACTCAAAATTCATGTTGATTAATTTGTAGGTTTATTTACAATGTATCATAATGGGTGGTAAAATAAATATAAATAGAGAATTTTTGTCTAAGATCTTATATTATAAATAGAGAGAATCTTAAATCTTTTTATTACATTAAAACATAGGAGAGTATGCTCCTATTCACATGGAGGATATGAAGAGGTGTTTGGAGTTCACAAAGCAAAAACAAAAGAAAATAATCTCTTTTTTTGCTACTATAATTGATAATCCCACTTTAATTAATTAAATGGTCAGAAATAGGTCAAGTCTCAGTGATGGTAAAAAGAAGAGACGGTCACCCCATAAGTACCAAGACACAAACATGCATACTTTGTAGTTGGATTGGTTAAGTTCAAATGCTTCGATGCCAAATGGGTTTATGGACATTAGGCCAATTGTGGATGGATTTTATTATTTCCCACTAAATATGCCTCACATTGACTCTCAAATAGGAGCTAGACTACTCTCTCAGGAGTTGGTGGCTACTTCTTCACTAATGAATCAAAAGCCAGAGAATTGCTTTAAAAAAATCTAAGTTTGAGATTGATTTGGGAAGTGAAGAGTATGATATGGGATAGTTCTATGAACATGGTGCACAACATTACATAGGATCATATCTGATCATCACATATATTTAATATTTAATAAAAACACCTTCAAATTTATTATTAATATGGAGTAGTGTAGGCTACAACGCTACAAATATCATTGTTCAAGGTGGTTGGTCAAGGGATCATATGTACTCATAGTACCAGTGGTGATTCTGGGGTTGGTCTTGCAATGTGATCTTTCAATAACATTTAAAATAGATAATCATCATCCATACAATATTTAAAAGTGTAACTTGACATACCTCTTTAGAATCAGACTTCTGTCCTCCCAATTTGCACTAGCGCCTGAAATCTATACCCAGATTTCTCACAATATCCTCACCCTATTGTTGTTGATGATGGTGTAGTTGGCCACCGAATCCCTTTCTCCACTGACATGGCATCCTACAGGGGATCCATCAATTTTTATTAGATATATGAACTTTAAGCTTTAGCAGTTGAACTGTGAACATGTTGAGTCATTGAAACTTGATTGATAATCTACTTTCAAAGTTATTGACATGATTCATAGTACTCTGCTCACTCCCGTCTCCTAGTATCCCAAATTCTAATCTTCAGACTCCAGTCACAACTCACAGACTACAATACAGTATACTATGCAATGTGCATAATGCAAGTTGTAACAAATTGTTAGAAATTTAAGGAGCCACTACAAAGAATTTAACACATGTAATTTCCAGATCCAAACATAGAGACAATCTTAAAAATATGTTAACACAAAACTATATTATATTATTCACACACTCTGATAATAAAACATTCGGGCCATTACAAATATATAGGAATATGATTCCTATAATTTCTTCATTATTTTCTCACCTATATAAAACCAAACATATTCATGTAATTGTTGTTACACCAACATTAAAATTATATAAACGTAAGCATTAATTAATTTATAGTAACTCAATCGACATGATATTTACCTCTTAGTAAATACCAAAACTTACACGATGTAAAAGCTAATTCCTAACATTCCCTCCCCCCATAGTTTTTACATGATGAAAAAAAATTCACACTCTTATCTACAGTATGTTCACCCATTGTAGCATGCCCTATTTGGCACATGACCTTAATATAAAGAGAGCCTCACTCCCATTGTTTTACAAGTTTATCACAAAATTTGACATGAATAGGACCCATCAACTATTCACCTCCTATGGTTTTTTGGATCTACCACAAACCCTTTCAAGATCCATAAACTGACTTACATTGGTGTTTTTTTGTCATTTCACAATGTTTTCACATCAAGTAATTATGTTTAAAATTTCACATAGATTATATTACATGAACATGCATTATTCTTATATTCTTATTTTGTAAACACATAGTGGAAATGATAAATGCACCACACAAAATGTTACCATATCATTGGTGCAGCCCCATCGTTGATAATTGACGAGAGGTTGTTGAAAGACCCCCAACCTCCATGTATTCTCCAGCCTCTATTATATAGCTCAAATATCTCGATCATTGAAGAGAATTTCTCCCCTCCCCCCATACTCTTGACATATGTTTTGAAAAATAGATGTCAGTTACCCCAATAATGTGTCCATATACAATTTTAACTTTTGACATTTTTGAGAATAACTTAACTATAAAATATGACTCTATTATTTATGCGATAACTTTAAACTTTTGAATCATCACATAATTTATAAATACTTTTGAAATTTTTAAATTTATGACAACATAAACTACTTCAATAATTACAACTAAACTTCTGATAATAAAATGACAATTAAATCCTAACAAAACTTAATTGACAAAACCGAACCCTTTTTAATTTTGATTATTGACTACTAAAATTATGACATTATTCAAACTTAACCAAAACTTATGAGGAAGACTGAACATCATGACTAAATATTAAGAGACTTATTGTGCATTTACCAAACTTAAAATAAACTAATTTCTATATCAAAGATATATTATATATAACCAAAAAGATGATTTGGAAACTACGCAAAGCAAATGGACTGTAGTATTGCATGGGCAATGACAGTGAGTTGACAACTCGATAATTGAATACACTCGAAACTAGATTTATCGTGCGATGTACTAAAAGACAAATTCGTATAAAAACATTTAAAACACAAGTAACCCAATAGATAAAATAAGACACCCTAGGGTAGGTCGTATGAAGACCACACGAGGACAGTTGTAGCATGGAAGTGGATTTCATGTACAGATTTCGTGAACAATAGATTGCAGGAAACTTAACATACAACAAATTAGGTGTTGTCGTTTGGAGAAAGGCCAATAGCAGAACATGATCCTCTATATATCAGTGTCTTCCTTTAGATCATCTAGTTCGAGTCTTGACGCTATGGCCACTATGAGACATTTTTCAAAACAAGATGCATAGCAAGCCGTATCAGTTCAAATCTACATCCAGTACCACGGGTCGTGTATAGAATGCCAAGGCTTTGTGTTTTGGATGCCAAGTCTATTTTTCCCAACCTTGGATGTTTTAATTGAAATTTCGACAAAATCTTACAATCAGCTGTATAGAATTTGAAACTATTTGCAGTTTATTCAAGGCTATTTTGAAAACCAATGCAAAGAAATGGAACTAATCGAAATAAACGATCAAGTCTATGCTTAGATTGAGAGATGATGGAAAAACTTGATTGGAATAGCAGGTGATGGAAGTAATATGTCACGTCGATCAGTCGAACCTTATCAGGGTCACCGTGTATACTGATAAATCCTTATTAGGTGCATTCTGACAAATCCATATAGCGTAGAACCCAAACAAATTTGCACTAACATTAACTATTAAATAGCTGAGTGTATATAGTGGACTGTCTAAAACGTGGACAGAAGCTCGAATCAAGAATGTAGTCTCATCAGACAATCAAATATAGATTGATATGCTAAAATTCATGCAATGCATGAATTTCTTCAAAACTATGTGCACTAGCATATTCGAACCTCATTACTTGCACATGACTCTTATGGCAAACCCCTGCTCTAATACCACTGTTGGAAATTTAGGAGCCAATATAAAGAATTTAACACATGTAATGTGCAAACTCGAACACAGAAACAATTTTCAGAATATTTTAACACAAAACTATATTATATTATTCACATATTTTGATAATAAAATATTTGGGCCATTATACATATATATAAGAATATAATTCCTATGATTTTTCTATTATTTTCTCACTTATGTTAAACTAAACCTATTCACATAATTGTTGTTACAACAACATTACAATAATGTAATTATAAGTATTAATTACTTTATAATAACTCAACCAACATGCTATTTACTTATCAATAAATACCAAAATTACACGATGTAAAAGCTAATTCTTAGCACAAATTTCTTTCTCAATGATTCCCATTCTAAATTTCCTACCGTCCAGGACTCCAAGGAAATAAATGTTAGTAAATTTACAGTGTGTGAACTCAATGAAGTGAAGGCAAAAGGAGATTTGGTGAATTTAGATGGTTATTTGGTGAAGATTTAAAAAAATTGGCATGCTACAATGCTCTTCTAATAAATTTATAATATTTAATGTCATGGGGAGTTGAGAGTTGGGAGCAGAGTAGCGAGCTATTGTAGATTGGAATTGATAGTTGGCAACTTGGTTGATTTAATTCCTGCTGGTAGCGCAATTGGTAATCGGTAGCTGAGGTCGAGAGAAAAAGGTTTAAACTGACAGTTGACAACCAGTCCACCATTCAACCTCAAGGGCATATAGGCAACCTATTAATAAAAACTTAAAATGGGTGTTTTTTCTAAACGTCAATATGACAGGGCTTTAAAAAATTGCTTGTCCTTTGTTACGTTTAAAAAAATATTGACAAATTTTTATGTTTAAAAACACAAAAATGTTTAAACGGAGGTAAAATTTAATGCTTGATAGTACGCATTAAGTTTGTTTGTTGCTTATAGTCAATAGACAATATCAAGTAATAAAGATCAAAGAGGGATTGGGAGATTGGGGAGCTCTACCCAAATTGATATTTTAAGGGATGGAGACTTTGTTGTGTAAGTTTAGTTAGACAATATCATTAAGTTATTCTAAAGGAATTAGTAGTTCAACTTAGTAAGTATAGTTTGTACATATCATGGTTTGTTAATGGAAATTAATAAATAAAAAATTTAGTGAAGTTGTAAACTCCATTTACTTGGATCTTATTAGGTTTTTAATGGAATTTTATTTTCGTTTGAGGAGAGTTATAAGATTAGATGTAATTTACTAGAAAATAATTTGTGTTTTAGAAAATAATTTACTCTTCGAAACAAACTACTGATGTTATATATTAGTTGTTTATATTTTCCTACAAATTAATATTTTTTATTGCAAGTTAACCTCTTTTTACTATTATATGATTTCTACTCTTTATCATTTTATATGTCAAAATTCCACTAAATTAAGAATCCTCTTCATTCCAACAAGTGGGATGAGCCACATGTTGAGCTTGACAAAAGTTGCAACCCTGCTTTCTAGTTTCTTGGTAACCTTGGGGGGTTTTGTACAACCAGTGATGTAATAGAATATAGTATTATAAATAAAAAAATATTTTTTGTTAATATGGTAGTTTGTTGTGATGTGTTTATTTTTTGATTCCCACATAGAGAATAGGACCTCATTAACTTTCTTGGTGGGTTTGAATTGAACTCTTTTTACTTGCATGAATGAATCTTACGTTAAATTTTATTTTAATTTTTTACTCTAAAAGCACACCCTAATTATCTCAATATACATACATACATACATACATAAATACATACATACACACATAAATTAATATTTAAAAAAATATAAATTTCAACAATAAAAATAAATATTAATCCATATTAAATTAAAAAATATAATTTCACTTAAAATATTTACAACAAGCTTTAAAATATTAAAATTGATTAATAATTATTAATTAATAAATATTTATAACATTTTATTAAATTTTTGAGTCTTATAATATTAAAATATTAATAGATAATATTTTCACACATCTCTCCATCATCTTCTCCACCATTAAAAATAATGATGATTCCCAAAAGTCATATTTTATGCACATCCATGAATCAGAGAAAGATGCAACCTTACCATGTGATTGAGGTGTCATTATAAATTTTAAAAAATGTGCTTGTAAAACATATGATGCAAATCCGTTGAACCAAAAAAAATTTAGATAAAGATGCAACCATATTATGTGGTTGAGGTGTCATTTGGAGAAGGGGGAGGAGGAGGAAAGGGAAGGGAGGAGAAAAAACTTGTTTAGAAAGTATACATATGAAAATTCAATGAACCAAACAAAATTTGTAACATTGGTTTGTAGGTGTTTCACCATTGAATATATATATAGATAGATATGATTTATTTTTAATAGTTTCATATTCGTATGTCAAATTTTAAAAATAAATTAGTATTATATTTTATATCTTTGTGTGTATGAAAAGTGCAATACTAAATATTTTTTAAAATTTGGCGTGGAATGTGAAACGATTAAAAATAAATCCTATCATATTTACAATAGTAATTAGTAATATAAAGTGAATTTGGCTTGTGCATGTACACATATATTAATCAAGAGTGGAGTAGACAACTATTATCATAATTTATTTTGTTTATTTATTAGTTTTGGTAGGATCAACACTAAAATTAATAGTTTATATATATATATATATATATATATATATATATATATATATATATATATATATATAATAAATTTATGTAAATGATGACAAAAATATTATTTTCGAGGTGTCTATTCTATTTATATTATTTTTACATACATTAATTTATTAATATTAATATATTAGGTAATATTTGAATAATTTATTATAAATTAGATAGTATTAATCTTTTTAATGACTTTCATCTTTCTAAATCCTAATATCTTAATTTATCATAAGTTTATTTTATGATTTTTATTGTTTATAAATTCTAGTACATTTATCATTCCCTTTTTATATTCATAAACAATAAAAGTCACTATGAACGTTAATATTATTAAAATTAAATTGAAATTCTTCTTTTTAAAAGACCAATTTTATAATTTATTTAATTCCATACAAAATTATTATATTATTTGAATTAGCATTTTGTTGTTGAACACTTTTGATGTAAAAATTGAAGCTCTAAACTATCAGGGTGAGGCTTCATAGTATAAGCCACACTACAATATATAAGGAAGCCTTCTATGGTATAAGTTACACTATTATTAAATTAAAGAAGCCTTTATGTTATAAGCTACACTATTATAAACTAATTAGCAGTAGTATATATTAGCAGAAATTAAATTTGACAATCTTCTGAACATTTCTAAACATTTTAATTGTAATATAGTATAGTTGTAATTTTTCATAAGATCCTTTATGATTTGACATTTTTCGTAAACCCTCAATTTTTTGATAAAAATATATGTATTTTCAATTTACTCTTACAAATGAACTGGTCTAATTTTTAAGGGCAATGTTGAATGGATGGATATCAAAGAAACATTTACCTAAGAGGTAGGGGCGAGTCTCAAGTTTGACAAATACTATGCAATTAAGAACAATCATATTATAACTTGCCTCGCAGTTTCTACGCCCAAAACTATACATAAATCACCTTCCTTCCAATTGTTTAAAACATTTCTTCATAATCCGTGATGAAATAGACGGAAATGTCTTTAACGAACTTATAAATATCTTCCTTTTAGTTGTATTATATGCATTCCAAAACTATTAAATACATTACATCTATAAAGGAAAAGTTTCCTTCAGATCCGAAGTTGTTTGAAATATAACTGTATCATGAAAGTGAGATAGACTATAAAAGGTTTTAACTTACGTTTTACTGCCCTGAATTTTTAAAATTGTACTTCTGGGACGGGTTCGAACCCCTTGGACGGGCTGGGACCACCGTAAATTTATGCAGTCGATTGCACTGGTTATGTCGCCAACATAAATATTGCTTTCAATCTTATCGAAGACAAGACTTAACTACAATCGTCCCAACGATCTTTATAAAATGAACAGGAAAAAATCAATTTACAAAATAACTTTACTAATGAAAAAGTAGCTAAATCTCTCAAATATAAGATTCTCTTTAACGATGAAATTTAACATAAAGTTGTCAGATTCCACCATTCAAACATTCATATGAGCGAAAAGCTTTTGGGAAAGACACTTATTTTTCTATTTTAATGGATACTTCTATCATAAGGAAACGACATATGTTCATTTGTGAATACGAGAATAAAGGCCATTACTGTAGCCCGTAAAATCTTAGTTGTTAATAAACAAAGATGCTCTTGGATATGATAGGATGGGTCTAATATTTTAAGAACAATTCCAGGCCACATTCTTTTGTTGTAGACTAATTCTGATGCCTACCCAACCACATTCAGACTTTTAAATTAGTGAGCAACTCTATGGTTAATGCTTTGACATGAATAAGCAAAAACAATATAGATGCTGCAACACTAAATTAATTAAAGCCATAATAGCCACGACAACACTAGGTCTGGTATTCAGTAGTATCTTCTGCAACCATAGGACGGATGAGCATACGTTTGAATCATAAGTGGGATGCCACTTCTTTTTTCACTCCATCAGTGCTGCGGGGGAATATAATTTGTTTCCTTCATTCTCAGCTGGTGCATCCGTTTCTCAACACTAACATATCCTCGTCCACCATGCTTCGTTTCCCTGCAACATGATCAGTTTAACGTAAGAGAACTTACAATATTCTTCCGATTGACGTTTAGAAATAGAATTCTTATAATCGAACAATAACTTAAACATAATGCGGAAAGCAAAGCAGAGCAGCATAGAAACGTGTGCCTAAAACAATCCATACCTGAATCCTCAAAGCTGGTAGCTTTAACAGAAAACCTTCTCATGCGAATGTGTGCAGAAGGCGGCACTTGTAATTTTCTGCGCAGAGGCAGCAGCCCGCATGAACATTGTGGAATTGCCGTACTAAATTTAGCGGCTGCGGTGAGAGCTTTGCCATCCCTGACTGAGAAATTTAAGATGCATAAAATTCCTACGACGATTATATTATGAGTGCCTTTCTCCAAAGGAAAAGTGAACTACAAAGAAGTATAAGTGCATAGCTCTCTAGTCTAGTCTATGCCCCCATCTATATATCTATCTGGTGAGGGGCCCCTATCTATATCTGGAGTTCAAGCAAAGGGGCTGGGAACTCTGGGTTGGTGAGGGGCATAGAATATCTATCTCCGGATAGATAGGGCTTGGGGGGAGGGGCTAGATATTTGGGAGAGGGAGAGGGGGCGAGACCATATAGATTAATTAGATAGGCCCTCGCCAGATAGATAGGGCCCTGATATAGAGATATAGATATGGGCAGCCCTATCTATTCTATCTGGCCCCTATCTCCCTATCTCGGCTCCACGACCAGATGATTACCCAAGTGATTGAATTGATTACCCAAATGATTACTAGTACTCTATAGGTA
The DNA here is from genome assembly GCA_037957365.1 of Torreya grandis. Classification (NCBI taxonomy): domain Eukaryota; kingdom Viridiplantae; phylum Streptophyta; class Pinopsida; order Cupressales; family Taxaceae; genus Torreya; species Torreya grandis. Next base: position 3,185,221 of record JARHVA010000389.1, read on the forward strand.
GGGTAGGTCGAATGATGCCATACCGAATAGAGTAGAGCCCTCTCTAATATGGGAGAGTCTCTCGTCTATATCTAGGCTCTAGATAAGAGGACCTCTAGAGCAGAGCCTAGCCTCTCCCACTTATAGATAGGAGAGGATAGGAGAGGATAGGAGAACTCTAGCTCTAGAGTTAATTCACTGACCAAGCGGCGAAGTATTGTACTGTATCCTCCGGTTTTAGTTGCTACTAAAAACACTCTTGTCTAGTCTATAGAGGAGGTATAGGGGCTTGTAGAGGAAAGGAGGGAGAGGGGCTTGGAGGGAGAGGGGAGCCCATTGAACTCCCCATATATATATATAGAGGCACTTAACTTTACATGGTTGGGGGTTGCCAAAAAAATGATATACAGTTGGGGGTGGCCTCCCTATATCTACAGGAAACGTCCGCGGAATTATGGGCCCCGCATTAACACGTAAATTACGCTTCTTAACGTCGAGATAATTTCGCGGTTCTGGTCGGCTCGATTGGCATTGCTCCGCGTTTCATTACCTACCAACATCGCTTTCCATTTTAGTCCTTATGTTTTTAGTCCTATTGACTTGTTTTTTCTTATGTTTTGGCTGCCTCCTTGCATGTTTGCTTCCCCTTCCTCTTGTTTTTCCATTTCTCTCATTGTTTTCTCTCTTCTGCCCTTATTTCTTGTTAGTTTAAGTTTTTTTTTTAATAAAAAAATAGAAGCGCAGTTTTAGTTTTTTCTTGAAAGATAAAGTGCAGTTTTAGTCTATCAAGACCGTTCCACTACAAATTTAGTGTTTTTTAAAGGTCTTTATGACCCTTTTGGATGTCGTGTGCTTTATGTTTTTATTTTTTCAATTTTTCTCACTTATTTTGTATGATTTAAGTATCAATTGGATTTTAATTTAAAGTTTAAAAATCTATAAATACACATGTGTTAAGTGTGTGTATATATGTAATATCCCCTCCAAAACAGGAAATATAGCAACACAAAAAACTTTGAACAAGATATAACTTCGGTTGAATAAATTCAAAATGATCACAATAATATAGTCTCTGAATAGAAAATTACAAATCTTATCGCTTGTCCTTTTAAACTATTACAATTGCAGTGCTTTCTCATGCATATAAATATGAAATACAGTCTTAAAAACCCTGGCTTATCAAAACTGGAAGTGAAAATTGAATTCTGGACGGTCTCGGCCCTTTTGTGTCGACACACAGACGCCGTCGTCGGTTGATATCTAACCGACGTCGGTCTCTGTTGGTCGGATTTCTGCCGACGTCGGTCACTGAAAACCCTCTGTCTGCCGAGGTCGGTTCCTGCACTGATCTGTACGAACCCGTACGGACTCTGTACGACCGCCACTTAAGCACAACTTCCCTATTTTCAACCCCTGATCTGGAAATATATGTCTCTAGCACAGTAGATCTCTAGCTATATAATTTATTGAATCAAAACATAAAGCAATAAATACCTCGAATATCTGTGATAACTTCTGTGTGAAGTTATCTCGCAAACCTGAAATTTCGTGATAACCTCTAGATGAAGCTATCTCTCACTTTGGCAATATATCAGCTGATATTCCACAACCTCTTAATTGCACACACTGAAGAGGGAACGTTCTCCAATGCAGATGGAATCCTTGAACCTTAGGCTCAGTCTTCACAGAAGAAATTCTCAAAATCAATATCAATAATCAATAACATAATCAACAATGGCCTCCATGAGAAACCCTTATACCCTCAAAAGATATGCTTGCCCTAATTAGGGTTTCTTAAATTAGAATTAGGGTTTCTAATTAAAAATAGGCTAAATAATTAATATTTGATTAAATCAATCAAATATTAATATCTCCCTCAATACATGTCAGATCGACAAACCGATCGAAGCTAGTGAATCAGGGAGTGATTCCACACATAACCATACCATAATAAAGGCGCTTCGCTGCATATCAAATATCCCTAAAAAGTAGGAGCCCTGGCCAAATATGTCTGAAATAACCTGAATGAAAATCAAATATAGAAATCCTGTGAATCAAAGTCAAGCCAAGCTCCATTATGACCCTCTATCCATCTTATTAGCCTACGAAGGTCGCATAATAGGCTAACCACGAACTCAGAACATGTCAATTAAAAAGGGGACATGACAATATATATATATATATATATATATATATATATATATATATATATAAAATTCAAGAGCATGTACTGAGAATAATAAGAAAGAATACCATTTATTAAAGAGTAGAATTTGAGTGTTTAAAGATGAATTTTATTGAAGATTGAAGTTTTAATTTACATTATATTAATTTTTATATTACCACGAGAGTTATATAAGACTTATGGCTTGTATCTACGAATTGTTTGCTTCTTAACTTTTTACAGAACATGAGACTGATAATAGTGGAGGGATAACCCCTACCCATTAATTAAGTTTTTTTAATAATTTTTCAAGGTGTTATAAGATTATTAGGGTTCCAATCAAGTAGAGTTGTTTCCTAGAGATATGCACAAAATTATGGATAAGAGTGATGCTTTGGAAGTCTAGGATTAAAGAAACAAGGTCTTAAAACTAGCTCCTTAATGTTACATAGTTTCTAGAAACATACAACTATAGTTTTGATCATGCTAGCAAAGGAGTGGTATGGTTTTAGCAGTCTAAAATGTTTCTCAGTATGTCCCAAGTTTTCTAGATTTTGTTCTCCTTAATGTCTGGATTTTTTTTTCATTGTCTGCTTCTCTTGATTATCACCATGTTGAGTTCCAATTTTTTCAAAGTATAAATTTGTGAAGAAAAATTAGTGTGATAAATGAATAATTGATGAGTGGAGCACATTTTAATTATGGTCATCCACAAAGATATAAGGGTGGATAAATAGAACATGAATCAAACTATGTCAATAAAATGTGCATGATTACACTAGTGGGAAAGGGAGCATAGGGGAAGGATTTAATGGGATTTTTTTACTGAGTCTTGTGGCATGACAAACCAAGGAAATGTGCATAAGGAAAGTAGATCATGGATATGGGTTTTCAAAAAATGCAAATGGCATAGGGCTAACTGTCGTGCCTTACAACACACACACACACACACACATGCATGTGCACACGCGCATTCACACACACACACACACACACACACACACACACACACACACACACACACACACACACACACACACACACACACACACACACCATTTTATGAAATCAAATAGGGACACACTATTGTTTGAATATCCTTATTCAAGGTCTTATAAGCCTTAGAGATCCATGACATGGGTTTGAATATACCAAAGACTAAGGTTGTCTTTGAAGTTTAAAGTTAAAAAATCAAATCTTGAACATTGATTTTGATTTATTTTAAACCTTGGGTTTTCATAATTCTTATTTAAATGTATATCATTTAAAAATATTCATAAGAGAACTTAGAAATAATATATCATTATAAAAAATTCACAAAGAGTATAAATCATATAATAGTAAAAAGAGGTTAACTTGCAATTAAAATATTAACTTATAGGAAAACATAAATAACTAATAAATATCATCACTAGTTTGTCTCTAGAAGTAACTTATTTTGTCAAACCCCTTGGAGACAACATGTAGACAACCATTCATTATTATTATCAAAGAAAATAAGATAAATAATAGTTTAAGGGTTTCCTTCAAGATCAGTGTAAATACTGAAATCCCTTAAAGGAATCCTTTCATCAGTATATTGTAACCAACGAACCATCACCAACCATGACCTTAATCCACCAATCCATAATAAACAAACATCATCATACGAGGTGTATCCAAGCCCAACTTATACGCTGAAACCATGTTGGAAACCCTTGAAGACACCACTTTCATAAGAAGTAGTTAAGTATCATAAAATTAAAACCAAATAAAATGAAGTAATAATTTTTTTTTTGGGAAATAAATTTAATAAATTCATTAAACATGATCATAAGTAGTTTGCATTTTTCCACTAAATATTGGCATAGGATGTTTTTTGTCAATGAATGTTGAAACCCTAACATCATTAAAGGTTTTGTTTAATTGGATTATTTGTATTTATATTAAAACTTATGCATGATCATGACAAACTTTACTTCACTCAAGAAAATTAGGAAATCACACGATATCTTATAACACAAATGTTTCAACATTTACCCACAAATTGTAAATAATTTTTCTAAATTATATAGCACCTCAGTCTTGTACACTTGGAAAATACATATCATAGATGTACCTTTATCTTCTAGACCTCTCCCACTACCAAAATGATTGCATAAACTCTCTTTATTCCTAATTTATTATATCTTATTCTAATCTATGTATTCTAATGACCTAGACCTTTTATCTTACCTAGAATGTTATAAACTTGCTTATCTTCCACCTATGTAAGTTTTGAACATGTACTTGATTTTTTATTTCTTAGACACTTGCATCCCAATAAAATGCCTATGTTGATGCAAGTGTCCTTACCCAATGCAAGCATACAATGCCCTAAATTCATCTAATTTAAAACTGTAACATATTCCTATAGTCAGCCTATGTGATTTATTATGAAATATTATCTAAGAGGATTTGTATAAATTTAAAATCAACCTTCATTGATTAATCACCTAACACAATCTAGATACTTCTTACCTACTCACAAAGTAACTTACCAAAAGTATTATATCAAGCACTCAAGTGAGCAAATCTTCCCTATTTTCTCCTCTTCTCATATCAATCATAGAGTCAACACATGTATAGGTCTGTAGTACTAAAGGAACTGCTCAAGTGTTATATTTAACAATTTACAAGATAGATCATTGTTGAACTTGCTTATCACACAGTGCATGATTTACACACAAGCCAACACCAAGGGGAGAACTAAATAAGTTTGGGGACCTCTTTAAAGTATTGGTTATGTAGGCAACACTCATTAATAAAAGGGTATTTGGGGAAGCTCAACACCATTTTCCCACTAACCCATTTTTCTATAGCCAATATGAAGATGAAGAACTAGAGTTTTGATATTTAAAAGGAACAAAAATACATCATGTAGATTTGAATGTACTAGAGTGAAAGTGACAAAAAACCCAAAAGCATCTAATTTCAATAGGCATTCCATACTTTACACCTACATCAAATTTAGATAGTAGTGTTGACACAAGCATCCCTAATCAAAAACTTAGAAGCTTTGGTTGAAAGATAATTCAAGAAAAAAGAACAACATAATTGTAATAATGTTATCTCTAAGAAGAGATATTTTATTGCTCAAAATTATAGATACAACATATGTCTATCTTTGGGAAGAGATGTCTGATTTCTTTTTTGGGTTACATATTAATTTATACATATTTTGAAGGTAGTAGGAGGATGTGGAAGGTCACCAATATTGAGGGAGATTAAATGGTTCGACTTCCACAATTCATGACAATATAGAATTTGAGAAATTACTATTTTTAAAAACTTATTATTTTTAGACTGCACTACTAAAATTAAAATTTGGGGTACTTACATTTGGTTTTCAAGGGTTAAAACTAATTTATCAAATCTCTATGTCATCTCAAAAATTTCCCCTCATTTTTTGCTTTCCAACGGTTCGAATGGGGGGTAAAATAGAGCTATGATGTAAAAGTTATGGATCCCAAAAATTCTTCCGCCAATTGGGGTAGACCCGTTGCCCAAATTATCACCTGAAATGTTGCTCAGATCATTCCTCCCTCCTTGAGAAGCAATGGTCCTCATTGCATTAAGATTTGTCATCAAGTGTGGAATTTGTGTTTTGATTTGATTTTTGATGCATACTTGCAATGGATTGTGCTTTTTGGAACTGTGGTTTATGGAGCCGTGCAGGGCCCAATGGTTCACCATTTTTGTCTAACCATCAGTCTATGAATGGAAGGCCATGAAATTATTCAACTTGGTATCTATTTAATTTTGTTGTTTATGTAGTCAGGGCTGCAACATCGGCCCTTTTAGATATCTATGGCTTGACCACCATGAGAATGAATTTTTTAGCACTAATCAAGAAGACAAATGTAGAAGGTGGTACATATGGTACCCTATAGCATTGTGTTCCAAGAGTGAGGGTGATCATTTGAGTTCCTGATTCATAGATGCTATGTCGATCATACATGAATGGCTGACCACATCCCATAAGACCTCATCTTGGAAAGGTTTTATTGTATATGAGAGAAGACATTGGTGGGTGACATGGAGGTTTATCCCTATACTCAACCATATAATACTGTGTGGCTTTGGGTGAGGCTTCATGGGGAAATTTAGGATTTTCATAACATTAGCAAAGATTAAATTATTTTGACTCCCGCTATCAAGAATGAAATGTAGAGGCTTACCTTTCACCTATAACTTAGAGTGAAATAACCTTTCCTTGTCATCTGGCCTCTCCTTATGGGTCTATAATGAAGCAACGATGGCATTGGGCTCAACATCTACAATCTATTATACATCCTCTTTTATTGTAGGGTGTGTATGAGGTAGATAAATAGATGTTGAGAATTATGACTTAGAAAGTAGGGACTTGATGGCTCGACATTCTTCTTTGGAGTGCATTCTAGATTTCTTGTAATCACACCATTTCCTAGTCTTTTCTTCCTTTTGATTCTAATTTTGGCCTCGTGTTTGACCTTCTTTGTCACTTTTCTATTTTGAAAGCTGACTCTTTGTATTCATTCTTCCATACTTCTGCTCAATCTCCACCATGAATTTGTATGCCTCACTGACGGTTTCCAAATTGAAGAGTTCTATCTCCCCCATATAACCATTGTAGTCCACCATGATATTTAAGAACCTTGTGTTTCTCACTTTCATAGATACCCAATCTCATAGATAGAGAATGAAAAATGTCAGTGTAATCTTGAATAGATTGTTCTTTACCTTGGTGGAGTTGTTTCCACTCTATATATAGATCATCATATGCTCCAATGGGGTAGTATTCTTCCTTTACAGTTTTTATGACATCATCCTAGGTAGGTTCTACCTCACAGCCAATATCATCCATACTAAATCTCTTCTTGTACACTTCTCATCAATTTTTGACAAGCAATGATGCCTTCAAAAGATAAAAAGTGATCTTCTCTTTATTGATGAATTTATTTACAGAAAAATAGGAAGATAATTGATCCAACTAATTTTATACTACATCATCATTGATTTTGCCTTCAAATTTAGGGATATCAAAATTTACCTAAACCTTGAAGGGTGTTTGGACACTAAAAGGATATGGGGGTGTAGATGAGGAACCAAAATTTCCCATCAAGATATTTTAGAGAATTTAGGTGAATTGTTGTAGCATCTATGCTTGCTATTATTGGAGGGCTTCATTCACCATTTCCTTGAAAGGATCAGATGTCTTGGTGTTGTCTACCATTTCAAGTCATTTAGAGCGAATAGTTGGATAGTTTGGAAGCTCTATTATTTTCCACCCAATCTTCTTGTAGCCTGACCTCATCCTTAGGACCATACACTCTCAAGATAAACTGATCTACTACCACTAATCCAAAACACAAAAGCTTTAGTTGAAAGATAATTCAATAAATAAGAATAACATAATTATAATAATGCTATATTTGAGAAGAGACATTTTTTGCTCAAAATTGTAGATACAACATATGCCTATCTCTGGGAAGAGATGTTTGATTTCATTTTTAGGTTACATCTTACTTTATACACATTTTAAAGGTATTAGGAGGATATGGAAGGTCACCAATATTGAGGGATATTAAGTGGTTGGACTTTCATGATTGACAATAATATAGAATTTAAGGAATTACTATTTTTAAAAACTTACTATTTTTACACTGCACTACTAAAATTAAAATTTGGGGCCCTTCTATTTGGTTTTTGGGGATCAAAACCTACTGAGAAAATCTATTTTCCATCTCATGATGTTCCCCTCATTCTTATCTTTCCAACGGTTCAAACGGGGAGTCAAATGGAGCTATGGTGCAAATTTTATGACTCTCCCAAAATTTCTACCACCAATTAGGGTAGAACCATCACCCGAATTATCACCTAAAATGTTGCTCAGATCAATTCCAAGTTGATGCAAGTGTCTATGACTATAAAGGCACAATTTATAGAATCAATAAACTATTCTAGAATCCAAATCGAGTCCACTTCTTGATTTATTTAGATTCAAATATTTATTATTATCAAAACCAACTTAATATTTTTTCATTCTTATTTCAATATATAACATAGCTATACATTCCATTTTAAACATATATTAGCATATTAAATTTAGTATATATTTATCTAAGTATTAAAAATAATTGGCATGATTTATAAATAGTCTACCATCTTTATGCCCTAGGCTATATCTTACCCATTTAATCCTATATTCCTCATATCTATATTTTAGGGTTAAACATTTGGTGAACCTAAATTTTCATCCATGAAACCCTATATTTTGATCTAGAGTTTCCTAATTCTTTGTTTCTAATTTTTGAATTCTGATTTAACAAAATTTTACAATTCCAAAATTATATTTCATTTTCTTTGCATATGTTCAATATGGATCCATGTGTAGCCCATTTTATGCTACAATTTATAATTGAGGTGACAATTTGATATTGTAACAAGCTAATCCAATGTATCATAAAAATAAATAAATAGAGTTGTCAATATAATGAGAGAGTTTTAAAGTGAAAACAACACTTAGTCTGTCTTCAAAATTCTCTTTACAATACTATAGTTCCAATATCCATATGCCAATGTGCATGGTCTCGATAATTTGTTCCATTGATATCTTATTCGATTGATAGCTACCATCTTGCAACCATTATTTACCCATGAATTATATTGGATTATATGGTCCATGATGTCACTACTCATAAAGGTCAAAGTGTTCAACCAAACTTGGTACCTAGTAATATATGATAGGTGCCCCTAACCTAAATCTTGTGATAAAATATAAGGGATATGACATTGTTGACCAATTCAATAACACACATGCTAATATATCCATTCTTGAAATTCTCAAGAAATCTAATATATATAAGGATATCCTATATGAGGCATTGCAAGAAACCTAAGTTCTGAGTGATATTGTGACAACTTACTTTGTGGATATCATGCAAGATCTCAAAAACAATTCAAAATTAATCACTTGCGATCTAACAGTGTTACCATATAAATATGCCATTGACCACAAGTTACCTTTATTCATAAAAGTAATTATGCATAATAAGGGTATAAAAGGGTGCTTATCGACAATGGATCAAGATTAAACATTTGTAGGAAAATTTTACTAACCACAATGGGTAATAGCACCAATATTTAAAAAAAAATCAATGATACATATAAAAGGATTTGATAATTCACGTATCCCTTTGATTGGACAAATAAATCTAGATGTCACCATTGGGGCCAAAAATGATCCCAACCACTTTTCAGGGAATTTCATAATCATTACATTATAATTTATTTTTGGGTAGACCTTGGATACACATAATGGATTTTTTCCTAGCTACTTTACATTGATGTGCAAAATTCATACATGAAGGGACATTATTGATGATGCTTGCCAATGATGAATGCTTCAAATTTTAGAAAATGATACATTCTTATAAATAGGGCATTCCTATGGTATTACCACCTACAAAATGTATTCCTCTTAAAAAAATCAAAACTTATGAGGGGGGCAAGTCAATTACAATGGTTTCATTTTCTCCAAACACTGATCAGGGACTAAAAACTGAAGTACACATAGATGCACCCCAAGAATAAGAACTAATACAAAAGTAACCAATGAAACCAAATCCACAATCGCCTCCCATATTTTAGCTTCATTGATTGGTCATTATTGAGTATCAAAATGGCCATGTTTCATATTATTATGACAGTGATGATGATCTAGCCCATGATAAGATAGATGAGACATTATGAAAACTTAAATTTGATCCAATTAATCATCTTTTAAATAAACTACTCACACCTATAGGTCATGGTACACATAATATAAACTCACTTATAGATGATATAGAACCAAATCAGGATAAGGGTAAATAAAAAATTGTAGATGAACATGTAAATGCTTGTTATTCCATAGACCCTCTTGGCTTTACACATTAAGTCAACCATACAAGGGTCAAATGTAGATATATTTGTAAATAATGTGGAGGTATCTCATAATAACACACAATATATTATACAGATCATAAAAAACCAAGATATTATGGATATAATAATTTCTATATTACTTTAACATAGCATGATATTTTTACCATCTAACAGACACTAAGTAAGGATTTCTATATTGTAACTATCATCAGATAAATAGTCATTGTACAAGTCACTATCAGACATTACAAAATCAAATTCAAAAATATAAGAATGAGGGTTATATATAAATGATGCCCTAAAATATAAAAATACAAACAACTTACAAAGATTCACATGAAAACCATTTGACAAAGTGACAAAGGCATAAATATCTAATAATTACTTATAATATTGACATAGTTTATTTTTAGCATCTCAAGTTTGATAGGAATAATTGGAGTACAATGTGTAAAACTACATTCCTTCAATAGTTGGGACATAATACAAAATAATTAACATACTCTCCATTGATGCTAGAATCCCGTAGGTACATCAATTTACTAATAGCATGGACAACACAGGTGATCCCCATGATCATATGGATATTAGATTAGGATCCACATTTTACATTTAAATATGAAAAATGTTGGTTAGATAATTGTAATGAAACACTAAGTAGTACAAATATGTGTATCACCTTTATTTTTAGGGGTAGGGATATTTTATTACACCATGATGGATATAGCCACCCTTCCCATCTAACAACTCTATAATACCATTACACAACAACATTGAAGAGGTTGTCATATGATGATACAAATCAAAAATTAAATTTGCCTCATGTGATCAAGTACCTTTTGATGATGAGGACCTTCTTGATTATTCTTCTTACATATGCCAAAAATACCAAAAAAGAAAAACAAAACTTCAAAAATTCAAATTTATGTTCATCATCTACATGTTCTATTAGCTCCTAGGCATATATGTTGTTGATTCCATGTTGGTCAATGGAATATCAATATTTCATATATACACGTGTTTCTCCAATCTTTTGAGTGTGATTCAAGCATACACAAATACATGATCTATGGACTTTTAGATGTTGGGATTGCCCTCTACCCATATCATCAGGACGTTAGGGGCATCCACCTCTATGATCATGATACATCCATGTTATATAGTTCTATGGTAGTTTTAAATTATCATGTTTGATCTCATATATGTATTTACACATACCTTTATTCATGCTTATATATTTTGTAGTTGTACTTGATATGCTATGTAATTGAATTTTTTTGCTAAGACACAATGTTTGAGCATTTAAATATGATCCATTATTTTTAGCCACTGTGTCTTTTTTTTCCTCTTTGACATTTGAATATGTTATAGTTGGTTGTATGTTAACATTTAAACATTTCATTTCTTGCTTTTTTAACATTTGAAAAAGTCATGACCCTTCGATTGTGTCAAATTTGAACATTCCCTTTGTTTGAGGTCTCCTTGCACCAATATATTTTTACCTTATTTTGAATGATCTTGTATGTTTGATTGATTTGATTGTGGAGCTTATATTATTACTATCTAGGCATTACCATGACTCACATCAATCATCTTAGAATTTGGTGTGATCACATTCTTTGAGCTTCAGTGATACATATACCTAGACATGTTCCTTTCATATGATACATGATAGATTCAAAAATTACATGGTTATCTTATCCTTTTAAGGTAAGGTAATTACTAGTTGATATCTTCCCTCATTTCAAAATGAGGTGGCATATTATTTTGAGGCATGGCATAGAATCACAAATTCCACATTGGTCACTTTTTTAGATATATAGTGGGGACATGTTTTAGAAACATGACTTCCACATTGTCACTTATATCAATTTTTTGATTTATCCATATATAGTGGGGAGATGCTTAGGAAGTATGTTTTACACACTCACATAATTTATAAATTGGCCAAAATTTGTAATTATATGATTTAGATACACATTTATGGCATAATTCTATACATCGGTACCATTGTTATACACAATTTCAGCATGAGACATATCTAAGGTGCATATGTTATCTAATGTTATCATAATATTATAAAGTCCAATTAGTTTCAGATTTAGAAAATTTTAGGGACTATCATCACCCAATAGGTTTGAATTCTATGGACTATATTGAGATAATATTCTATAATCTTTGGTTCTCTTTTTGGTCTGGTGGAGGTGATAAAATCACTCATTATTTCCAAGTTTATAGGTTAGACTTGATAGTATCATCCAGCCTTACCAATTTTATAGTTACATTGACTTTGTTTTCTCACAATCACTAGATTATAAGTATGATTGGGTTTCATGGTTGAGATAGTCTCAATTTCCAAGTGGTAATCCTTCTTTTCTTCAAGTTTGGGGGCATGTGCCCACTTATCTCTCTCTTTATATATATCCTTAGAATATGCACTTTACATATTTATATTTTTCTTAATATTAGTTTCAATGATTAATAATTATACATATTTAAAATGAAATTTCTGAAATACAAGACCATTGCATTGATACATAGGTCAGTCACCAGCACAACACTCATGTTGGATTCAAACAAAGACAAGGTGTGCTATACACATATAATTATGCATTCCTTTTCATTTAAACTAGAAATTTCATTACTAGATTCAAGGGGAGAAATGTAGACAATATTTATAATTATATATGACCTTAGTCTTGTACCATTGGCAAATAGATATCATAGATGTACTTTTAACTTTTAGACATCTTCCACAACTAAACGGTTTGTATACCTATCTTTATGTGCCTAATTTATTATCTCTTACTCTGACTTATGTATTATGATGACCTAGGCCTTTTATATTTCATGTTACAAACTTGTTTATCTTCCACCTTTGTAAGATATAGAGGTTTATGCTTCTCAGATATAGCACAACCTATAAATTAATTACCTACTCACAAGGCAAATTACCAAAAACATTCTATCAAACACTCAAGTGATCAAAAATTCCTTATTTTCTCCTATTTCCATATCAATTATAGGGAAAACACATCTACATGTCTGAAGTACTAAAGGATAATCCCAATAGATATATTTTCCTTGTTACAAGTCAAGTCATTATTGTACTTTCTTATCACACATTTTATGATTCACACACAAGCCAAAACATAGGAGAGAACTACATAAGTCTAAGGTCCCCTTTAGATTATTGGGTATGTAGATAGTGCTCATTTATATATGGGTCTTTGGGTTAGCTCAACACCATGTTACCACTAACCCATTTTCCATAGCTAATATGAAGATGAATAACTAGGGTTTTACTATTTGATAAGAAATAATAATCCATGATCCAAATATGAATACACTAGAGTGAAGGCGATGAGAAAATTAAAAAAATCTAGATGGTCACATCTAATTTCAATAAGTATTTATTATTGGACACCTACATCCAAGTTAGATAATAGTGTTGACACAACTGTCCCAAGGTGATTCAAGTGTTTATGACTATAGAGGAACAATTTCTCAAATCAAGTGACTATTATACAATCCATATCTATTCCCCTTCTCACCTATCCCAGATATAGATCTTTATTAGCATCAAAACCAACTATCTTGTTTTCATTTTTATTTCAATATCTAGCATAGATGTACTTTTCATTTTTTTACATATATTAGCATTATAAATTTAGTATATGTTTATCTGAGTTTCAAAAATAATTGACCTAATTTAGATATAGTTTATCATCCTTATGCCCTAGAATATCTTTTTACCCCTTTAACCCTAGATTCCCCATATTTAGATTATAGGGTTAAACATAAATCACCAACTTAATTTTGTAGTTTTATAAATACTCCTTCCAAATTTGAGTGAGAATTTTAATTTTACTTATTTAGTCGTCCACTTAGTATTCAATGTTATTGCATATTATAAAGTAGTGTGAAAATTATTAAAGTTATTTTAAAGTTGAATATTTTCAACTATTAATTTGCATACCCTTTTCTTGAAAATAGTTTCCCAATTGAGATACTAATTTCCTTTGTTCACCTATTTTACCTTAATTTTGGATTTAGTAGTATAAATAAGCTAAGACCTTTTGAATAATTAGATTGTAGAATATGTGTCTAAACTATAAAAATATGAATGTAACTATTATTAATTGGACTTATTATTTATGTAAATGACCAAGAGGATAGGTTAACTAACATATTTAAATTTAATTATCATTATTATTTATGTCACAATCATCTAATATTATTTATAGTGTCTCTGTGTTGGCTCAAATTATGAAACAAACTATTGAAAAATCTCAAGAAAACTCTAGTATCACTTAGACTTCTATAGTGGCTATATCTATCTACTATTTACTAAAAATATGCAAGAAATTTTTATTGGTTTGTGAGAGTTGAGGTCATTATCCCTCTACACGTAAGTGACTTCTATGTATTCAGATACCTTCATCACCACACAAATGGTTATTTTTTTACTTTTATGTATCCCATAACCTTATGTTTCACTCTTGAGATTAATGTGACCTAAAATTGGGGTAACAATGTTGGGTTAGACTAACCTTAGCCATTCCCCATTAAATTTTTAACTGCTACTTACATTTCCATACTTTGAAGAGGGATCAATTCATATAAAGTTTTAACACTTTTGTGTGCATGTGTGTGTTTAAAATAATGTGAATGTAGTTATAAATGAAATTTATCATAATTCCTAATTTGGTACAAACATGTAGTTGAATTTATACTTTATAAACTTTAGATTTTGAATAAAAGTAAGCTAGATGTCTATGTAGTCCTTATATGCCTTTGTTAACCAATGAGTATTTTTCCTTGAAATTATCATAAGGGATTTGTATATATATATGGTTATTGAATTTGAATTTGGGAAATATTTTCATGCATAAGTCAATGAAACTATACCCAAAAGAGTAAAATAAAATACCCAAATGTTGTTGAGTCCCAAAATAGACCCAAAAGATACACTAGGATATTTTTATTAGATATGACACTTCCAATAACTAGCCCTATCTGAGATTAAAAAAAATGTCTTGAAGCCAAAAAAATCTAATTTAAGATAATAAGCACAAGGCTCCCTATTTTATATTAATTAAATATCAAGAGAGATAAACAAAATGTTGTATAATTAAATAAGGTATACAAGATGACATAATACTAAGACAAATTCACCAATAAGTCCCCTACTCATTATTAATAGAATATATGTGTATAATCAAATGAAAATAAATGTAAAAACAAGGCTTATACCAAATTTGGGTGTCGAAAAATTTCTCCCCTTTAATCTATTATTTCACTAAAATGGAATATACTAGTTTTTAAAGAATAAATATATTACAAACCCATGTTGGAAATTTTGAGCTTAGAATTTTCATTTTCCTATTACTTCATAAAGCCATGTTTACCTACAAGAAAATGTGTGTGAAATAAGATACATTACTATGTTAATGAAAATAAGTATAGTAATAAATAAAATTCATGATAATCAAAAAATGATTACACCTCTAAGTGGTTTGTCTTTTTATGCTCATGGAGTATGCTCATGTTGCTTGAAATGGAGATTCCATGGCTATAAATGACCTAGTACATATGGACAAGGTTTATTTAGTCTTGTACTCTTATTAGTTAGATAATTAAACAACATTTTAAGCATTTCTTGTAGATGTGGAACCTTGTACTAGGATTGTAGATAAATTTGAGTAAACTTGAGAAAATTTGAGTAAATATGAATAATATGATTCAATCACTATAGATGAATTAATAATAATTATGGGTTTTCTTTAATGTATCTAAGTATTTTTTGAGTATTCCTAAGTGAATTTGAGTATATCTAAGTATTTATGAGTATATTTAAATATATCTAAGAATCTAATGAAATCATGTGTCATTAAGTATTATAATTTATGCAATCTGTGTCATATATTAGGGTCATAATGTAATAATTTTTGTGAATAGTCACTCATGAACTTATATTTTATATTTCATATGCCTCACATACCCATAATATGATAACATGTGCAATTTGAATCATATAAAATGTGTAATAATATCATAGTATCTATGAACTATCAATCACACAATTTTAGAATGTCTCACATATGCCTCACATATGCTTTCAATATATATCAATCATGGGCCAACTTGAGTCAATTTGTGTTAATTTGAACCAATATTGTGTATATGATATTTTTTGATTATATATCACTTTAGTCTATACACTTTAAAAACTTAGACCATGGTTGTTCTTCTCAATTCTCTACCTTTCCTACTTCTGTAAGACTCAAATCTACCTTATTTTATGCCTCCTAGCCTATCTCTTAGTCTAACCAATCTTATTTTGATAGCATGGACCTTCTCTCTTACCTAAAATGCTTAAAATTTACTTATCTTACACCTATGTATGTTCTGATACTGTACTTGTTCTCTCAATCTATAGACACCAACATCTAGATCAAACATTAGCATCAATGCTACTATCTTGACTTGATGCAACTATCCAATTCCCTAAAATCATCTAATTTACAAATGAAAAGTAGCCTAATGGTCAGCCTAACTGATTTAATTTGAGTTATTAATCCAAATGGATTGATATAAATATAAGATCAACCCTCATTCATTTCTGACCTATAAATTAGACCAATAAATATTCAAAGAACATTCAATTGAAAAAAGCTTCCATATTTATTCTTATTTCCATACCATTCATATGGATTGCACATCTACGAGTCTAAAGTACTAAAGGAGCAACCCAAAAGCCCAATTTCCTAAGTTACAAACTAGGTCACTATTGTACTTGTTTGACATACATTGCATGATTCACACATAGGGTATAACTACATGATTATGAGGCCATATTATAGATTATTCATTGTGTAAGCAACACCCTTTTATAATGGGGTCATTGGGGTCATCTCGACACTATGTGCCCACTAACCCATTTTCCCCCAAGGTCACATTGAAGATGGAAAGCTAGGGTTTTACCATTTCACAAGAAGTGATTGTCCATAACCCAGATCTAAATGTTCCAAAGTGAAGGCAAAAACAAACCCAAAAGTATCTAGGTGGTCACATCCTATTTCAATAGATATTAAATACATGACACTAGCATTGAACCTAGACAACATTGTTGATGTAATTGTCTTAGGTTGACATTACAATCTAGAGAGCCAAAAGCATCAAATCCATGATTTGAAAATTATTCTAAAGTCTCATTCTCACCTATTTTCATCCTATTCTAGATCTAGAGCTGTATTGTCATCTGAACAAGCTAATTGCTTCACTTCTTTTTTATGTATATATCTAGCATAGTTATATTTTCCATAATTAGACTATGTCAGCATAATAAATCCAATGTATGTTTATATCTAAGTTTAGCATCTAATTGCCCTTATATAGATCTAATTATCACCTTTATGCAATTTCATTTATATATACCCATTTAATAAAATATAAGACTAACACCAAGACATAGATATCATTTTAGGGTTAAACATTTGGTGAATGTAGTATTTGAACATCAAAACTTTAAACATACATTTTGGAGTGCTTATTAAATGTTTTGTCCTAATATTTATTTACTTAATATCTTTTATCATGGATGATATTGATTCCTTTGATGACTATGATTATGACACTATCCAACATTCCTTTAAGGAAGGAATTAAAATTGATTACTATTTCATTCTTCCAAGTGCTAAAATATGTAATATAAAATACTTGAATGGTGGTAGATGTTATCCCTCTAATCAGGTCCATGTTTCTACCACTTCAAGATATAATTTCATTCATCTTAAGGAAGATGAAAATCCTTTAGCCACATCATTATATGACTTTGGAATTTGATACTTACTAAAGAATGGATACCAAGGCCAAGGATTGGGCAAACATGAGCAACGCATAACCCACCCTATATCTCTTGAACATAAAAATACAAATAGGTAAGGGTTGGGATTTTCAAAACATATATGAGTTACCAACCATATAATGCAACTAAACATATACTTTTTACCAAAAAAGTGGGTACATATGACCAAGAGATTCTTTCATTTGATCATAAAAAAATTGGACAAGTACATAGAGAAATTATGGTTAATTTAAAAACAACTAATAAGGGGGATACCTCTTCAATCAAACTAATAAAAACCCCCATAAATTTTATAGTTTCAAATAATATCCCTCTTTCAAAGGGTGATGGTTTCTTTTTACCTTCATTTTAGCCAAAAAAGAGGCCTCTACCAAAAATTTCCCATGATAATATTATTATACCATTACCAAAGGCACATGAAACAAATTAATAAAATGGCCTAAGCCATTTAAATGAAATACCAATGGTAGAAAAGTTCAAAGACCAATTAAATATCATTTATTCCAATGGAATAACATATATTTATGATGACCATTACATGGGATCTTCAAAATCAAGCTTCCTTACTCCAAATGCAAGTGGATTTCCATAATTATAATGCACATTTGACCTCATTCAATAATCAACCTGTTACAAAATATATACTTGAATATCCTTATCCATTAGGTTTTGAGCTACTACATGTCTCTCTCTTTGTAACACAAAAAGACCCATTTGATCACATGATGTGTTATGTACACTTTTTTGGTCAATGGGAAACAAATGACAAACTTTTATTAAAGACATTCCATATGAACATTATAGATGAGTCTCACAATTGGTTCTATAGTCTACCAAAAGCTTCCTTAACCACTCTTATACAATCAGAAGATGTATTTTTCATGGATTTCAATATCCACAAGGTGCCCAAACTTACATTATACATTTTTCATACTTTTAAACAATCTGATGATGAATTTAAAGATTATACTCCTCAATTTAAAATTACATCATATGAGCTATCATTTAGACCCTCAACTTTGGAGTTGTAATTTATAATTCATATAGATCTTATTTCCCCATTAAAGGAAAGAAAATTTCATAAAAAATATGAGTCATTCACTCATTTACATAATGATGTCCATAAATATGATTCATTCATCATTAGTCATTCAAATAAACTTAACATATATCCTTCCAATAAAGGAAGGTGATCAATTGCCTAAAGATTATTATGAAAAAAATGTGGGGTTATTAATCTTTATATGATTAGTTTATAAATTTTACTTAACATGGGGCCAATCCAAAGTCCATTTCCCATAAAAGAATCTCAAAATGAATAGAAAAAATTACCCATGCAAACAAGATCTAACAATTACATTATACATGGGTGGTGCTTATTTTTGGCATTACCATATTGATCGTACATAAGTAAAAATTATTTACAATGTAAGATACTTGAAAAAAATGGCCTTCAATATAAAAAACATACAAAATAAATGAGGTTGTAAATACTTCTTAGTTAACATAAAAATACCAATTTCTTGTGTTCCTAAATTAATCCAAACACAAGATTGGGTATGCCTACCACATATCCATATGCATTTACACTAAGATTTTTTTTGCTATACCAAATGGAAGAAAAATTTGATCCAAATCAATAAGGTATGTCCTTTCCTCATGAAGGCACATTAATACATATTTTAAATGATATCATTACATCTTCTATTACACATGCAAAATGTGAGGAGGAACATGCTATGTCCCTTTTCAACCTATCGAATCATGATACAAATAATGTAAAAAATATAGCTTAAGGTTGTATGTTTCACATTGGGAAGATATCTATGACCATCCATTGGATGGCATCATAGGATGATCTTTACTCTTTAAATATTCCAAAAGTACCAAAAAAATCCAAAAACACTTTTGGCACTAACATGTTATATTGGCTCCATAGCATCCATGTGTTACTTCCATATTGATGGATGGCATACTCAGTTACTCTTACATACACATATGTGTCACACTTATTATTAAGTGTGATATAGGCATACATAAATACATGATATATTCTTATTTTAGATATTGGACCTTCCATCTACTCATGTCATGTGGACATTAGGGGCATCCACTATTTTAATCTTAATACACACAAGTTATATGATTCAATGGTCACTCTACATTATCATTATTGAGATTAAATATGTACTTACATGTGCCTATTATCCATGCTTATATCTTACATAAGGTACTTCATATGCTATATACTTAACATACAATTTCTAACACATTGGATCTATGGGATAGTATGACATGTTTATGTTGGTTGCTTGTGCTTTAACTTTTTTACTTTCTTGAGTGTCTTGTATTCTTTGTTCAATAAATTTAATATGATCATTTATTTGTATCCCCCATGCCTATAAATTATTTCATTGACATTTTCATATGCCAATGTTTATTTGTATGGATATTTGAATATGTCATTTTTGCTTTCATGAACATTTGACTAAATCATGTGTCAGAGCTAAAATCACTGAGGTATGGGGGGGAGGGGGTTGTGGGGGTGAATCAGTGAGCCTAGATATTTCAATCTCAATTCCAATCCTTTAAAACTATTTAAACAATCAACATATATCAAATTGATCAAACAACATTGACAAGAGAGCTCATTCATTCAATGCATACACAAGATCAAAAACATAACACATACTGCCTATGGGAAACCCTCTTGGAGAATAAAACCCACTCTCAAGCCTAAAACATATGGAATACTTATCCTCTAATAAACTACAAACAAGAGACTAGTCAACTTTAGACAAAAGGCCTTTAATGAAACACCTATTTCATAAGGAGCAACTTCCCCTAAGGAAGATCAACTCATTTAGACCCTCCTTTGAAGTGAACACCTCCACCTTAGAAATAATGTATTTAACACTTGATGATAGATCTTTGATTATCTATCCCCTACACAAACTCTCTCTCTATCTCATATAGGCCTCTCACATAGGCATGCCACAATCTCTCTCCTTCTTCAATCAAAATGTACTCATATGCACATTGAAACCTCTTCACATATATTAAAACTACAAGACCAATATTTGGACATCAAAAATATGACCTATAGGTCATACACATAGTCCTCAATATTCTCTACTCATTAACTCATCAACTAGGCACTCTACCTCTCCTTCAATCCACAATTCTAACATACACCTTGTACTAGTCTCACCAAGTCTTTCACAAGCCTAGAAACCATCACATTTGGTTTCAATATATATAAAGTAGTCATGAATTATCAAGTCCAAAAAATTTATTTGTTGGCCATAATGCATGCCTTCACCATTAAGGAATCTCACATGGGTCACACTTAAGCACAATCCACTTTTTAATAGGCCTAAGTCACCTTCAGGTCCTATGATGACCCATTCACTTCTTTGACACTTATCTAAGAAAACTAAGAACATAGGAACACTTTACAACTCATAAACCCATTACATAATATCTATAGGTCCTCCTTAAGCACCCATATCCATCATTTTACCCTTCATCTTAAGCACAAATTTCTCAAACAACATTCTATGTACATAATCATCATGACTGAACACATAGTCAACTTCTAAACCTTAGTTCATACTACATATGATTGGTTAGACCTTCATAATGAACATAGATGATGCTCATGGTGTCTACAACATGAACTGATAGATAATTCATCATTAAAATTTGAAAGAATATCATAACGAGCTCAATTACCCTTCTCAAGTTACTTACAAAACATAATCAAACACATAGTCAACTTTAGAGATCAATAACTTTGTCTATACATACATTCAGACCTTAAAATTGATATTTATAAATTTTCCTTGTAGTCCTCTACCACTTTTATTTTTTCACCATGAGAAAATTTGTCTTGGATCAAAAGATTTGGCTCAAAAACTAGACACTAGTTTTTCCTTTACAAAATTCAAATATTCAAATGCCAATAGTCACAGTTAAACTTCAAACACTATGCTCACATCTCGTGTCCTCATTAATTTTGATCAATCTTACATCGTCGATCTTTTCTAAACTTTAACTCATAATGCACCAATGCCAAATGTTAAACCTTAAACATGTTGAACTCATCTCATGCAATCTTGAAATATTAACTCATCATGCACCATCAATCTCTATGGATAAATTAGGTCTCTACCTTATATCACTCACCATTTGATCTTGCTCAGAATCCCCTTGATCATGACACTTGGAACCCATGTGTACGTACCTTTTGGGCACTTATGTCATTAAACATCAAGAACTTATCCTCATTTAAATCAACATGCACCATTGATATTGATCTATACAAACTCTAATGAGCCATTAGATCTTCATTTGGTATTGATCTTTAACATCATGCAAAATAGACTATGTATGGGGACCATTGCTATCTATTTGGAAGGCCAACTTTACACCTTCATATCTTTTACTTCACTTGAGCACAAGTTCTAAAAAATTGACCACATGATCTCCTCACATAAGAGAATCCAACCATATATTAATATGCTCCTATAACCCTCACACATGTGAGATATAATTAAATTAAAATATCTCCTCAGATCTATCAGTTCATAAAGCCAACTATGTCAAGAATTATTTGGAAAGACCAATTTTGTACATAAATATCTTTTGATGCACTTCATCGCATGAACTAAAATTTAGAAAAAAATAAACTAGGCATAAAACTGAGCAAACCCATATGAACATTTTCTCCTTGAACCTTCACATGTGAAAAATATAACACCATCAAAATGCCTACTCAAATTTTCTTATCACATTGCAAATTTGTCTAAGTATGGGAAAACACTATCAAATTACTTGGGAGTCAAACTTTACAATTGCATAAATTATGTTGTGATTCATTACATGACCTAAAATTTAGCACAAAATAGGTACAAATGTGATAAAAAAACATATGACCAACTCCCCCTAATTCATCCATCCACACGTGACAATGGTGATGTCATCAAACTGCCTACTTAGATTTTCTACTACTAGACCCAAAAGGTCTAGATAAGAACTATCGACTATCAGATGAATTTCACTCATACACATAAGTATTCAAAGCATTATTTACTTCTGGTAGGACCCCTTGAACATGCTTTAAACTCCATACTCATACCTGAACATCTCTAACCATGCCAAAATTAAAGATCAACCAAGCCTCCTTCAAGCATACTAGGACAAACACATTACACACTTTATCATTGTCACATAGACTATCAAGAAACTTCATCCACTCACCAAGATACCTATATAAAATCATTATGACATCATTTAAAACTTTAAAACAATCTCCGCCATTGTAATTAATGTCAACACACATCATACAACTCACCTTCCTTCTCTCTCTTCAAGCACTCACACAACATGAACTTTTTCCCCCTTTAACACAATGACAAAGTGGGCACCAAATGATATTGAATACCTAAAAATAATACTAATAAGATTATAACATATTATAAAGATATTACAAACTCCTCCTTCCCTTTAACCTACCTTTTCTTTCCTTGACAACTTCTTCTTAGTCCATGCCAATACTCTCTCCAATCAATGAAGAAAGAATACACAAATATGACTAGCTTTGACCAAGTCATCATAAAAACATTATTAAAATAACATGTATATAAGATATCACCACATTTTAAATATTACTGAAGCACCTCACATATGCATCCCCTCACATCATGCAAAGCTCCTTAAGCCATTCAAGCAATCTTGAGTTAGCTCCCCCTAACTCTGTACATACCACCTTGTGCTTAAATATAATGGAACTCACCAAGAAAAATATAATAGGTAATCCCCATAATATTTTTGAGCCATTGCACATCTTAAACATCTTCAGATCTCTACACACCATGAAGAACCACCATACAGGCGTACTAGCCTTTTCTCTCAGACCACCTCAATAACCACCAATAGAACTTCATGCCACTCACTAAAAACAAAACATGATATAAAACAAATTAATAAATCTCCTAGAAACACTCATACCTTTGTCTTTTAGATAAACTGATAAAAAAGCACACTTTTTCTTACTACGCCTGTTCAAACTCCTTGTAGCCCTACCTAGAATTTGCATAGCTCATAATTTTTAGTAGTTGCACATTCAATACATAAAAATTAATATCTAGAGTGATCTCATATTCTCCCTTAATCACACCAATTTGAATCACCAAAATTATCTTTTATAACATACTTCTTTCACAAACCTACTAGCCAATTAGGCTTCCATCATGAAAAAAACATGAATAACTTGAAAACCAAAACCTTCATATCTATATGAAGATTGTTTTGACAACCCATTTAGCCCATTCAACTTATTAATAAGCCTCACATCTTAAATTATAAGATAGACCATTTTTATATCAAATCCCAAAACCCTAGAATCTAAAAACAAATAGAGTCAATAAACCTCCTTTTGGTCAATGTCCACCTTTGAAACTTATTATCCAGTTGGAGACAACCATTACACACTTATGGACCAAAATTTGAACATCCACATCTTTGGTAACCCATACATCCTATAACCCATTTTAGGACCTACATACTCGTAAGCATAAATTGGGAAACTTGAGAGTAAACAAAAATCTCCAATTTGACTTCAACATACCTTTAGACCACAAAACCACTTGGAGAATGCTAGAATATGGTCAATAGACCTTTATATGAAAAAATAGCATCTTGAAAAATCACAAATTCTCTTTTATGGCTTGAAAACCATCAATTTGACCTTAGATACTAACTAAATATAGCTATGACAATACTTTGACATTACCACAACATCTCTTCCACTTGGACATACCTACTACAACTAAAAACACTCATCTTTAGACTTATAAGACCATCTTAATAACACTACAATAAAAAATTGCTTCTCCATTGAAAGGAGTCTCTTAAGAAGCATGGACAGAGATATCCTTTGCACCACAATGATCTAAAACAAAGTGAAGCTAGGAGTGGCCCACATATCCTTAGTAACCTCATGAATCCTCTTATAGATATAAGACCTCTTGATCTTGTTATTATTCTTCTTAGTCTAAACTTTGATAACCGGTTCCTTTTCTATATCACTCTCCTTCTCTTCTAAGTTAGAATTGACAACACATGGAGCAACTATTGAATCTTGACATACCTTTTCATTTGAAGAATCAACCTTGTAGCTTGAAACCTCTTCACTAGACATAGACAATCTATGTACTTTGAATAATACTTTCTTCACAGCAAATTTTTTTTCACTTGGATCCATACACATCTTATAACTAGCCTCAACTAGTATCTTAGTCTTATCCTTGAGCTTGGTCTCTTCATTCTCAACATGAGAAGACAATGATAGCCCTTGGCGCTCTTAAACTTTTATAGAATTATACACCATATCAAATAGATTACTTAGACCTAAATTTTCATCATGACTCATACTTACCACCTTTGGTCTCCATGATTTAACTTGCCTTCTATCTTGCACTCTTGGAGCCTGATTGAACCTATTCTAATTTAATGGCCTTTTCTTGTAGAATCTAATAATGTCACCAATCTACTAATAGTTGTAACAAACCATACTCCTTGATGGAAAATTAGCTTATCCTACCTTGTTTGGACAAAAACTATCAATGTGTCCAATGTCATGATAATTGAAACAAATTGCTCTTTTTAAAGAAGACTTGCCTTGCCTTTCCTTATTTGGATAATGTTTAGCAAAGTCTCCCTAATTAAGATAATTGAAGCACTTAACCTTGCTCACACATTTTTAATAATGTCCCTCATCATAGTTCCATGGAAATTAATTTATAACAGGTCTCTTACATTCTCTATCCTTATGATCAAAATGATTAAATGTGTAACAGTAACCATTAAAAATTGCATACCTCATGGAATTTGATTGTTTGATCTAATTTGTCTTTATTTTTCCAGCACCTTCATTCCTTATCTAATGATTTTTCTTCAAAGTCCAATCCACCTCTCTCTCATTGACATTCATTTCAACTTGAGAAGCAAATTTGGGTTCATTAAAACCCAATCTAGATTTGTCACTATTGAGGAGATCATCTAGATCATTATAACTTTGATCAAACTTGACAAATTATATTAAATTACATGTAGACTTATCTAACTCACACTTCAAAGACATAATCTTAGAATCATACCTTGAGAATTCATATTCTTTAGCTTTCAAGCTTTTAGACATGACTTCCAATTGACAACTAAGATGTTTGACTACATCTTCATGCTTCTTGGCATCTTTATTCATTCTTGCCTCAAATACATTGAATTGTTCTTCATAGTCCTTGATTTTATATTTCATCTTCTTATTGATCTTCTTCTCAATATTCATTTCTTCATGAGTATTTGTCAATGCAATCTCATAGTCCACCTCATTTTCATCATCATCTGAATCATACTGAGTAAACTCCTTTTGATGTGAGCAACTACCTTCCTCAACTATGAACAGGAATTCATCTTCAATATGACCACCATCTTCATGATCATACTCTGAGTCATTTATTTCACTCTCATATGATGAGCTACAATCTTCTTTGGTGTAGTGATTCTTTTTTTCCTTGAAGTACTTCTTGTTATCAACCCTTCTAAATTCCTTCTTGCTTTTATCAAACTTGAATGATCTCTTTCCATCATCATGACCTTGATCATGCTCTTCATCATCATCCTTCTTATACTTATGAGGGTATTTATTTGAAAAATGTCCTATCTCACCATAATTGAAGCATTTAATAGGTAGTTTACCTTTATACTTGCTTGTACCTATTCTCAATTTCCTTGAAATCAATGCAATTAGTTCATCCTAATCTATATCATAAATGTCATCCTCTTTGGGTTTCTTACATTGGAAATTCTTATTTGGCTTCATTTATATCTTGAATGCTGCATCCTTCCTTGGTGGTACATCATCATTTTCCCTCATATTATAGGTAGTAAGAGTGCCATGCAATTGATCCATCTTCAACTGAGTAAGATCAAGACTTTCTTTTATAGCAGATATTGTTAGCTAATTTTCACACCCAGGTTTTGCATCTTTCTTTTTGGATAAGTGCAGCATCCTTATTGGTTTAACCCCATAGCAAAAATACCAAGTATTATTTCCCTTAGAATCCTTTATTTGGTCTTTTTTCTCAAGTTTTATTTCTTTCGACAAGGTTTCACTTCAGTTTTTTTTGTCCAAGTCTGAAAGGAATTGTTTTGGACTTTTTTTTCTAAAACAAAAAGTCGGAAAGAATTGGTCCATTTCAATATCATATAAGGGTCACTTAAAAAATTCTGAAGGGTCTTTTTCTCATAGAATTGTCCTCTACAAAAAGTTTGAAGGGCACATTTCAAGATTTTTGAAGGAAAAGTGTCCTTTGCAACTTTTATGAAGGGTTTGTTCTTTCAAAGAATTGGTCCTTTTCAAGTTTTAAAAAGGGAACTTTATGTGTTTTTTGAAAGAATTATTTCAGACATTTTGTCCAAAATAATCTTTTCGAATGGTCTTTTTCTCATGAAAGTGTCCTTTACAATATTTTTGAAGGGACATTTTCAATTTTACCAAAGGGTCTTTTCTCTTCTGAAGGGACACATTTAAAAAGTATGAAGGGACACTTTAAAGAAAATGGATGCTTTTTTATCTTGTGAAGGGACATTTTCAATATTTTTGAAGGGTTTTTTCTCATGAATTTTTCCTTTACATTTTTATGAAGGAATTATTTCAGACATTTTATTCTAAATAATCTTTTCGAAAGAATTGGCTCTTACATTTTTTTGAAGGAATTGGTGATCTCTCAAAAATTTTGAAAGGTCCTTTGCAAAATCCTGAGGGACAATTGAAATTTTTTTGAAGGGTCTTTTCTCAGGAAAGTGTCCTATTTAAGTTTTATAAAGGGCACTTTTCAAAGTCTCAAAGTGTATGTCTATCAAAGGAACAATCCACTTGCAAGTTTAAGAAGGGGCCCAAAAGGTTATTTATTTCAAAGAAAAGGGTTCATGAGAAAATTATTTGGGGAAAGTACTAAAGCAAAGGTCTAAGTAAAAATATTAAGGGAATGGTCCCAGTAGAATGATGGTTATATGGACATCAACTTCAAGGTGAGGAGCTAGTCATTGGCATTTAAATGATTGGTCCTGGGTAGATCAATGGTCCTCATTCAAACACTTAAAGATGTAATAGATCATGTTCTTCATCCACAAAATCAGATCAGAGGGTTCATCTCACCATTGATCAAGTCATGATTTGAGTCATTTTTTGATGGCCAATCAAATAAATAATCATTTTCACATGTATAATCCAAATGATGCCACTCTAAGGCCAACAAAATGAAAGTGACTATTCCCTATGCCGTTGCAGACTTTAACAAGCTAGTGAGAAGATATTAGCATTAGGTCAAATCTACAACAAGTGGAATCTCATTTTCATAACTAATTTATGCCATTACTTAGCTCAAAAATATCTTGGTTCTGCTAGTACAATTGTTGGGGAAGCATCTTTGAGAGAGCAATCTAGCTATGTAACCACTTGAGGTGACATGGATCAATTGAATGGCCCAAATGAGAATCATTTGTAAAGATGATTACAGTTTAAGATGGAGACTCCCAATAGATTGATTCCTCTATCTAACACCAAAGGTCTCCTCTCACTTCCTTTCTATTATAAATATAGCCCTTGGGCTAGTCTAAAAAAAACCACACAATGTATGTCAAAAACCTATTGGATTGATGTCACATTTTGCCTTTAAGCATTAGGTACCAATATATTTATTTCAAGTTTTTTGAATAATTTTTTATGTGTGTAAGAGATGTATAATGATAATAAGTGATGATTTTCCATCCTTCTATCCTTTATCCTTCATGCCTGAGTAAAAGTTTTTAGTCAAAAAGGTCATATAGAGTGTGTTCAATTGTGTTGAATTATTGTAAGTGTATAACTATTCTTGGAATGTGAAATTTTCCTTTTAGTTTATTTTCCTTGTGTCATTTCATGCATCTCACCTCTATACTAATATACTTGTGTTAGAAATCTTTAGATCTTGGGAATGGTCTATGTGTTTTGTTGTATTGTGCACTAGAATATGATATTCATGTTGAAGATAATCTTGGTGTGTCACCACTCTTATAGTAGGTTTTCATTTTATATAATATCTAACTCTTTTCCTTTCAAGAAAATTGGTTTAGACATAATTTATGTTGCATAGATACATTCAGGGAGTTAGTCCCTTTAAATATAGAGGTTCATTTCCTCTATAAGCATACCCACATGCCTAGAAATTTTCCAACATTTCCCAAATTTGGAAGAGGATTGAACACTCTCTTCTAGGGTGCAAGTTTTGGAGACAATAGTTTTGGCATGCCCAGTGGGACCAATTATTTACATTTCAAGGTAAATGTTGGTCTTGACAAGCCTAAGGTTATAGAAATGTTCTTAATCCAGTATTTAGCAACTCCAAAAGGTGAGAATATTTGGTTGTAGATCAAGTTTCCCACATTATACTTCATGGTCCTCTCTAGGTCATCTAATATTTTTGACCAAGCCCCTTTAGCTAAAGCTCTTCTTGAAGAACAACACCCTAAACCATTCCTACTGCTTAGAGATCTTGGACAAGGAGGTTTTGAAGAAGAATAAGTTGAAGAGATAGGAGATCAAGAGGAAAGAATAGAAATGGATAGGCAACAACCTTTCCTAGCCTTTAACACCCAAAATCTAATTGACCTTCTTGCATACGACCCTATTCCTCCCAATGCTACCAAGAGTCTCCCTCATTTCAATGGAGATGGTCTTATTACCCCATCTGAGAATATTAAGGACATGTTAGTTTTTTTAATTTTTCATAATGTCACCTGAGCCAACATAGCCATTAGATTACTTGCTATGTCTTTAAGAGGTAAAGCACTTAACTAGTATAGGACTTTGGAAGGTGGTTGCATTAAAAGTTGGGATGGCTTTGGGGAATAGCTGGTAACTAGATTTGAGAATAAGAGTGACCATACTTAACTGATTCATCAACTAAATGTGATAAAAAGAGGTCCTAATGAATCCATGGGAGATTTTAATGAAAGATTTCAAAGGACATGGCATAGGTTGCCACCTATCATGAGACCTCCTCTAAGCTTTGTAATCCCCACTTATCTCAAGGGTATTGTTACTGATGTGGCGGTGATATTACAATGAATGGGAGGATTCAATATGTCAGACACATATGAGATAGCTATTAAAGCTGAGAATAGCCTGATATAAGCTAAAAAGCTACCTCCAAGATTTTCCATGCCTTTGTCATCTCATAGTTCATTTGAAGCTCCAAGCGTAGTATAAGTTCCTAATGATAATTTCAAGCTAATGGCCTTTCCCAAGAAGGTGAAAAATTCTATAGACAAAGATGAGGAGATCTAGTCACTACGATCTCAACTCAATCAAGCTCAATTTTAGGCAAGTGCTCCACTTAACCCTCAATACTATTCTCAATAAGGCTATAGAACTCTACCCCAATACAATTACAAAAGAAGAGGACAAGGTCAAGAAGGTTTCAATAGGCAATCTAATGCCTATAATCCTAATTCCACTCCTTCCATGAACATTTTTTTTCTAGTACATGCTAATTTGGTCTAAGGAGATGATCATTTAGACTAATGGGGGTAACCTCAAAGTCAGTTTATGCATGATGGTGGAGAAGACAACCAAGCTTTTATGGCATAAGAAGAAACTAATCCTTACATGACATCATAAGAATCAAATCCCATCCAAATGGATATTCATGGAGATTGTAGCAACCAAAGTGTAGGTATGATGAACTTTCAAGTGAAGGATGATTATGTGTTGAATAAAATCACATCAATTATATCCAACACAAGATACAAGAAGAGAGATTTGGGATATGTTTTGGGATCACATGTGACTCCAAGTGATTCCTTTCCAAGGCCATAAAGTGTGAATCCTAGTGCAATACCTACTACCAGTCATGCTCCTCAACAAAGCCAGAATGCAATTAGGGTTGCCAACCTTACAATGAAATAGGTTTAAACTCCCTCAATACCTTCAAGAATTAAATAAAATGTGAATACTTCCCCTCTAAACATTTTTGATTCCTTAAATAATACCAAGATAAACATATCTCTTTGAGAAGTCTTGCATATGCCTGGTCAAAAGGAGCTCTTACAAGAACAACTTATAAACGTTCATGTAGCCCCTTAAACTTCAAAACACAATAGTGTAGCCCTTACCAATTATCCAATTCATGTCTTAGAGCCCTCCAAAAAATTTGAAAATCCTCCACCCTTCTACCTCAGACTCATTATGGGAGATAAGTTGATTCACAATTGTATTGTAGATAGTGGAACTAGTACCATTGTCATGCCTAAGGTGGTGGTTGATAGGTTGGGATTGAAGCATGAACCACATAGTAAAAGTGTGTTGTAGCTTGATGGAAATCCAACCAAGATAGTGGGATTGGTTAGAGGTTTGAAAGTCTTTCTACATGATTACCCAAGTTTTCCCATTTTACAAGACATTGTGGTGGTAGACCTTCTAGCTCATTTTGTTATCTGCTTGTCAAGGGACTTCATGGCTAAGATAGGAAGATGCCTTTATATTGAATAGTATTTTTTATATTTTAAAACAAGATATGGAACCAAGGTGAAAATAAGTAACCAACCCTTAGTAAGGTTTCATATTGAGCCATATATGGAGACAAGTTCAAATTAGAATTGTCTCATTAGTAAAGAAGAAGGTGTCATGGATGGTGAAGCATCCTCCCCCCTTGAAGGTATTTTTGATCTTTTCCTTGATAAATAAAAAACTAAAATTCATGTACTTTATCCATATACATTCATAGAAGAGACTAATTTGGGAGTTTATTATATGCATGAAAAAGATGTTTCAATCCCTTCACTCACTAATGAAGACCATGAACTTGAAGGAATATGGGAAATGTTTTTTGATGACTCAAGAAGCAAAGTAGGTGTATGATATAGAGTTATGTTATTTTTTACATTAAAAAATTAATACTACTCCTTATATAGATTCCACTTCAGTTGCACCCGCAATATGGCAGAATATGAAGGCCCAGTTCATGGCCTTTAATGGGCAAAGAAGAGTGGGGTCAAGAATTTGAAGGTTTATAAGGATAGTGAATTGGTCATCCACCAAGTGAAAAATCAGCCAATAATCCCTTACTTAAATCCTACAAGCATAGGGTATGGGACTTACTTGAAGACTTTGATGCCTTCAACATACAATCCATACTGAGGGATTCAAATAAACATGTTGATAGATTGGATGTCATAGGAACATAGTTTGATGTAGTTGCTGAAGTAGAGAAAATGAAGGATCAGTCCCATATCAAGGTCATTATGGGGCCTTCTATTAGAGATAATTAAGTGTCATAGAAAGTGTTTTAAATGATGAACACATCGCACACTTCTTATAAAATAAGGTAGGATTCTCTTCAAGGAACCAAAAGAGACTGCATGATCAATATGAAGAACAAGTTATTCAACTGAAGACAAACAAGACCTAAGGGGATAATTAATTTGGAGAGTGTTTTCAATGAAGATGATCAAAATAATAAATAAATATTGATCATGTCAAAAAAAAAAAGATAACTCTGAGAGACACATGATTTATAAGGACAAGCTCTTGAAAATTTGTAAGGTATGTTCTATGTTTGAGAGGTAGGCCTTTATTGAATTATGAAAAGAGTTCCATGACATATTTTCTTGGGAATGTAAGGATTTGAAATGGTTTGATCCAAGTCTATCTCATCACACCATTGAGTTAGAACCTAGAGCTAAACCAGTTAGGCAAAAGTAAATGCCTATAAATCCCAAGATAGAGGAACTCATTAAGAAAGAGTTGACCAAGTTGATTGAGTCTAGGATTATCTTTCCTATCAAACACTCAACCTTGGTGGCTAATCCTATCCCTATCTGAAAGAAGAATTAAGATATTAGTATTTGTGTGTATTTTTGAGACCTTAATAGAATGTCTTTCAAGGATCATTATCCACTACCTTCCATAGATAAAATTCTGTAAGTTGTTTCAGGTTCTCAAAGATTCTCACTTCTTGATGGTTATTCAGGTTATAATCAAATATTAGTGAATGAAGAAGATCAATTCAAGATAGCCTTTACTACAAAATGGGGGACCTTTGCCTACAATAAGATGCCTTTTGGTTTATCTAATTCTGGAGGTACATTTCAAAGATCAATGGACATGGCTTTTAAAGGTTTGATCAATAAGTTTCTACTTGTGTACCTTGATGATATAACTATTTTTTTGAATGATGCTATTGATCATATGGAACATATAAGGTATCTATTTAAGAAATGTAGGGAGTATGGAATATATCTTAATCCAAAAAAGTGTATCTTTGTTGTCCATGAAAGTAAGTTATTGGGTCATATTTTTTTCAAAATTAGGCTTGTGTATTGACCCTGAGAGGATTGAGGCTATTCTAGGATTGTCTTTGCCTCAACATAAGAAAGGAATTCAAAGCTTTTTGAGGATAATAAAATTTATAAGGATGTATGTTCTAGTCTTTACAATTGTGGTAAAGCCTATCACAACCATGCTTAAGAAAAACCAAGCTTTTACTTGAACAAAGGAAGGTAAGAATAGTTTTGAGGCAATCAAGCAAGCAATTGAAAAATATCCTACTCTCTTGAACCCAAACTTACCAAATATTTCATACTCTACACCTTTTCTAACCTTGATACAATCTTAGCTATGCTTATGCAAAATAATGATGAAGAGGTAAAGCAACTAATTGTATTCTTTAGCCAAGGATTGGAAGATTATGAGGTCAAGTATACATTTTTTGAGAAGAAAACTCTAATAGTGATAATAGGATTGAAAAAATTTAGAAACATGGTTTCTCATCCTAGTACGAAGGAGTTTTTCCTAAGCAAAGACCTTAATGAAAAGAGAGCTGGGTGGATTACAAAGGTGATGGAGTATGATGTGGACATTAAGGTGACAAACTTGGTATGAGGAAAAGGGTTATGTGATAATTTAGATTTAGATTTTCAAAAGCTAAAGGAGGAAGTTTTAATCAAGCAATTTCACCCCTGACCAGTTGAGTACATACAAGTTCAAATTTTCACACAAGACATCATTAGTTTTCTTCAAAATGGTGAGTGCCCCAGTGGGTTGAACAAGTCTCAAAAGAGGTATTTTAGATTTCAGGCCATTCCCTATTGTCTTGTAGATGGTGTTTGCTTTAGTAAAGACGTGAATGGTGTGATATTAAGGTGTGTTAATAGTGATAATTTTGATATGCTTTTAGAAAAGTTTCACAATGGTACAGATGGAGGTCATTTATGTCCTAAGACAATGGCCACAAAGATAATGAGGGTTATTTACTATTGGCCTAGTCTTTTTAAAGAATGTTACCACTTGGCTAAAAAGTGTCCTCAATGTGCCTTCTTTGTATGAAAATAGAAACTTACAACCCTTCCATTGAATCCTATCCAAGTAGACCAGACTTTTATGCAATGGGGTGTTTATTTCATTGGTGTGATCAAACCTATATCAAGTGCTAGATACAAATGGATATTGACTATTACTGACTACTTCACAATGTGGGTAGAGGCTATTTTATTGAAGGAGGCAAGTGAAAATACTATCTAGGAGTTCTATGAGAGCATTATAACAAGGTTTGGGGTTCCCCATGTTATCATCTCTGATAATGCACTTGCTTTCATAAGTGCTAAAACTTTTGATTAGGAAAATAGGAATGGAGTTTACTTGAGTACCTCATCCAACTATTACCCTCAAGGTAATGGATTGGCTAAATATAATAACAATAATCTCATCAATATCATCAAGAGGACATTGGAGAATAATCAAAAAGTATGGCACAACAAGTTGAAGATAGCCTTATAGGTTGACAAGATTATTCCTAAGAGATCAATTAGTAATTCTCCATTTGTGCTTATTTATGGGAGAGAGGCTAGGTTTTCCATATCTTAAGAAATCCCTACTATAAATCTTGCATATCAGCTATAACTACTTAAAAATACTCCAATAGAAGTTAGATTGATAGAACTAATGTAGCTACATGAAGCAAGAGACAATGAACACAATGCCATGAAACACCACCAAGTACTCATGAACAAGTCCTTTGATAAGAGAGAAAGTGCAAGAATGTTAAATGAAGGTGAATTGGTCCTAAAATGGGATGAGGATAGATCAAAACTAGGTAGACATACAAAGTTTGACACTTTATGGAGTGGCCCTTACATCATTTGTAAGTCCAAGCAAAGCAACTCCTTTTAGCTAACCAAGATGAATGGAGAAAAATTGCCTAATCCTTATGAATGGGATACATCTAAATTTATACTATTAGTCCTTATAAGTCTATTTTGTAAATATTAGTTTAGGTGTGTGTGTGTTTCCTTTGATTTGTTGTTGTGTTCCCTAAGTGATTTATAGCACAAGTTTGTTTCCTTCCTTTTGTTTGGTATGTGTCTCTAAATTTTTGCATGTGAATCAATTTATCTTGTGTTTTTGAGCCAAAATTTTATTCAAGTCATTTTTGGGTGCTTATATGCATGACTCCATGCCCAATGGAAGGATTTAGACAATTGGTCTTAGGCATAACAGGCATGCCTACCCTTGGAATCACCAAGAATGTTAGCTAGTTTTCACAATTAGGTTTTGCATCATTATTTTTGTCTAAGTGCAACATCCTTATTGGTTTATCCCCACAACAAAAATACTAAGTTCTATTTCCTTTGAAAGCCTTTGTTCAGTCTTTTTGCAAGTGTTATTTCAATCTTTTTGCTCAAGTGTTATTTCTTTCGACAAGGTTTTGCTTTGGGTTTTTTGTCGAAGTCTCAAAGGAATTTTTTTAGAATTTTTGTTCAAAATAAAAATTCTGAAGGAATTGGTCCATTTTAAGATTTATGAAGGATCACTTACAATATTTTGAAGGGTATTTTTCTCATAGAACTGTCCTTTGCAAAAATTTTGAAGGGTACATTTCAAGATTTTAGAAAGGCATCTTCAAGATTTCTGAAGGAAAAGTATCCTTTGAAACTTTTTTGAAGGGTTTGTTATTTCAAATAATTGGTCCTTTTCAAGTTTTCCAAAGGGAACTTTGTGAGTTTTCTGAAAGAATTGTTTCAGACATTTTGTCTGAAATAGTCTTTTTGAAGGGTCTTTTTCTCATGAAAGTGTCCTTTGCAATATTTTCGAAGGGACATTTTCAATTTTTCTAAAAGGTCTTTTCTCTTCCAAAGGGACACTTTCAAAAATTTTGAAGGGACACTTTTCAATCAAATGGATGCTTCTTTATCTTGCAAAGGGACATTTTCAATCTTTCTGAAGGGTCTTTTCTCAGGAATTGGTCCTTTGCATTTTTCCAAAGAAATTATTTCAGACATTTTGTTTAAAATAATATTTATAAAAGAATTGGCTCGTAAAGTTTTTTGAAGGAATTAGTTCTCTCTCAAAAATTCTGACAGGTCCTTGGCAAAATCTCGAAGGGACACTTGTAAAAATTTTGAAGGGTCTTTTCTTAAGAAAGTGTCTAGTTCAAACTTTTCGAAGGGACACTTTTAAAAAGTCTAAAGGGCATGTTTGATCCTTTAAAAGGGAAGTTTTCAAAGTCCTAAAGGGTATGTATATCAAAGGAATAGTCCACTTGCAAGTTTAAGAAGGGGCCCAAAATATTATTTCTTTTGGAGAAAAGGGCCCATGAGAAAATTATTTAGGGAAAGTGCCAAAGCAAACGTTTGAGAAAAAACCACAAGGCAATGGTCCTAGTAGAATAATGGTTATATGGACATCAAATTCAAGGTTAGGATTTATCTAGTGGAATTTAAACAGTGGGTCCCTGGTAGATCGATGGTTCTCATTCAAACACTCAAAGATTTAAGGGCTCACATTCTTCATCTACCAAAGCAGATCAAAGGGTTCATCTCACCATTGATCAGGTCATGATCTGAGTCATTTTTTGATGGTCAATCAAAGGAACAACTAGTTTTACACATAGACTCCAAGCGATGCCTCTCCAAGGCCAACAAAATGAAAGTGACTCTTCCCTATGACATTGCGCACCTCAGTAAGCTAGTGAGAAGCTATTAGCATCAGAAGAAATGTACAACAAGTGGACTCTCATTTACATAACTAATTGATGCCATTACTTAGATTGAAAATATCTTGTTTCTACTAGTGCAACTATTAGGGAAGCATCTTTAAGAGAGCAAGCTAGCTGTGTAACCACTTGAGGTGAAATGGATCAATCGAATGGACCAAATGAGCATAATTTAAAAAGACAGTTGTAGCTAAAGATGGATGCTCCTAATAGATTGATTCCAATTTCTAGTGCCAAATGCCTCCTCCTCTCACTTCCTTTTTGCTATAACTATGCCCTTGGGCTAGTGGTGTGAAGCCCTACTAGATTGATGTCACATTTTTCCTTTAAGAATTAAATACCAATCTATTTCTTTCAAGTTTTTTGAATAATTATTTGGGTGTGTAAGAGACATATAGTGATAGTAAGTGATGATTTTCCATCCTTATGTCCTTTATCCTTCATGCCTGAGCAAAATTTCTTGGTCTAACAGGTCATATAGAGTGTGTTCAAGTGTATTAAATTGTTGTAAGTGTATAATTGTTCTTGGAATGTGAAATTTGCCTTTCAATTCATTTTCCATGTGTCATCTCATGCATCTCACCTCTATACTAAAATACTTGTGTTAGAATTCCTTAGAGATTGGAAATGGTCTATGCATTTTATTATATTTTATACTAGAATATGATATTCATGTGGAAGATAATATTGGTGTATCACCACTCTTAGACTTTGTTTTCATTTTCTGTAATCTCTAACTCTTTTCCTTTCAATAAAATTGGTTTAGATAGATTTTTTTTGTAGAGATACATTTAGGGAGCTATCCCTTTCAATCTATAGGTTCATTTCCTCTATAAGCATACCCGCATGCTTGGAAATGTTCCGATGTTGCCCAAATCTAGAAGAGTATTGAACACTCTCTTCTAGGGTGAAAGATTTGGAGACAAAAAATACTTTTTTTTATCAAACTTGAGGGATAGAGACCTTAATGCTTTTTAAACTATAGTAGCCTCTTCAAGGTTCTCTCCAAGACCTCTGATAATGTTCAAAATCTCTTAAACTTTCTATAGAAAGGATGCCACATAATCATTTTCATTCATCTTGAGACTTTCAAATTACCTTTTATGAGTCTACAACTTAACAAACTTGACCTTTGAATCTCCTTCATAAATGATATGCATTTTGTCTCAGATCTCTTTAATAGATTTACAATGGATTACCTTGGTGTATTTAGTCTTTGAAAGACCACAAGTGATAGCATTCGTTGCCTTGGAATTTTTTCCAAATAACTTCTTGTCTGCAACACTAGACATAGGAATAATTGGAGCAACATAACCATCCACAATAGATTTATATACATCAACCCCTAGGGACATAATGTATTTCCTCATCCTTGCACTCCAAAAAACATAACTGGATCCATTGAACATCGGTGCTTGATTATTAGATAAACCTCCTTGATGACTACCCATATTATACCTTGGATCACCTTCAAGATGTCAAGCCTTTACCAAAGGAATTGCTCTAATACCAATTGTTAGATGTACAACCACTGAGAGGAGGGTGAATTAGTGAACCTAGATATTTTAATCTTGATTCCAATCTTGTCAAACTATTTAAACAATCATAATATATCAACTTGATTAAACAATATTAACAAGATATCTCATTAATTCAATGCATACACAAGATCAAACATATAACAAATAGTTTCTGCGGGAAACCCTCATGTGGAATAAAAATCACTCTCAAACTTGCAACATATGGACTACTTTTCCTATAAAAAATTACAAACAAGATGCTAGTCAACTCTTTATACCAAAAAACTTTGATAAAATCATTTAGACTAAAGGCCTTTAGTGAAACACATTTTTCACAAGGAACAACTACCCCTAAGGAAGATCAACTCATTTAGACCCTCCTTTTAAGTGAACACCTCCACCTTAGAATTGATGTCTTCAACACCTAATGATGGATCTCTGATTATCTAACCTTTGCACAAACTCTCTTTATCTTGTACATGCCTTTCACATAGGCATGCAACAATCTCTCTCCTTCTTCACTTGAACTATATTCACATGCATACTCAGACCTCTTCACATATATTCAGACTAAAATAGCACTATTTAGAAATAATAAATATTACCTATAGGTCATACACATATTCCTTAATCTAATCTACTCATTAACTCATCAACTAGGCACTCTACCTCTACTTTGCTCCACAATTCTCACATACACCTTGCACTAGTCTCACCAACTCTTTCACAAGCCTAGAAACCATCACATTTGGTTTCAATATATATAGATCATTCATGAATTATCAAGTCCATTAACTTTCTTTGTTGGCCATAATACATGCCTTCACCCTTAAGGCATCTCATATGGGTCACACTTAAGCACAATCCACTTTCAAATAGGCCTAAGTCACTTTTAGGTCCTACAGTGACCCATTCACCTCTTTGACACTTCTCTAAAATAAAAAAGAACATAATAAAATTTTTTAAGTCATGAACCTATGCCACATTATCTATTTATTCTCCTTAATTTCCCATATCCATCACAATACCCTTTTGCTTAAGCATAAATTTCTCAAACTACATTTTTTGCACACAGTCACCATGAACGAACACACAAACAACTTATAAACCTTTGTTCATACTCATTATTATTGGTCAAACCTTTATAATTCACATAGATGATCCTCATGGAGTCTATAACATGATATAATGGCTAATTCATTATTAAACATTGAAACAATAATGAATGAGCTTAATTACTCTTCTCGGGTTACTTGCATAACACACTTGAAAACATAGTTAACTTTAGATCTCAATAACTTTGTCTGTACATACATTAAGACCTTCAAATCTATATTTATAAATGTGCCTTGGGTCCTCTACCACTTTACATTATACACCATGAGCAAATTCATCTTGGATTGAAAGATATGGCTCAAAAACTAGACACTAGTCTTTCCTTTACAAAATTGAAATATTCAAATACCAACGATCATAGTTAAACTTCAAACAATATACTCACATCTCATGTCCTCACTAATTTGGATCAATCTCGTACCATTGATCTTTTCAAAAATTTAACTTAGTGAACCAATGCTAAACATTAAACCTTAAACATGTTGATCTCATCTTGTGTAATTTTACAATATTGACTCATCAAGTACCATCGAGCTTTACAAACTAGTAATGTCTCTACAATATAGCACTCATAGTTTGATCTTGCTCAGAACCCTCATGATCATGACACTTGGCACCCTTACATGCCTTCTGAGCACTTATACCATTAAACATTGAGCACTTATCCTAATTCAAATCAACATTCACCATTGATCTTAATCTGTATGAACACCCAAGATCCATTAGATCTTCATTTGGTCATGATCTTTAACATCATGAAAAATATACTAAGTATGGGGACCATTGCTATCTACTTGGAAGGCCAACTTTGTCCCTTCATATCTTTTGCTTTTCTCAAGCGTATGTTCTAAAAATTGGACCATATGATCTCCTCACATAGGAGAATCCAACCATATGTCAATCTAATCCTAGAACCATCACACATGTGAGATATAATGACACTAAAATTCCTCGTCAGATTTATCATTTTATAGAGCCAACTATGTCAAGAATTGTTTGGAAGAAACAACTTTGTACATGCATATCTTTTAACAACTTCATTGCATGATTTAAAATTTAGTGCAAATCAACTAGGCACAAAATTGAACAAACCCATATGAATAATTTATCCTTTCACCTTCACACATGCAAAATATAACAATATCAAAATGCCTACTCAACTTT
This sequence comes from Torreya grandis, assembly GCA_037957365.1. NCBI lineage: Eukaryota > Viridiplantae > Streptophyta > Pinopsida > Cupressales > Taxaceae > Torreya > Torreya grandis. The sequence continues at coordinate 3,226,054 of JARHVA010000389.1, forward strand.
TCTTGTCACATTGCAAATCTAGGTAAGTATGGGAAAACACTATCAAACTACTTGGGAACCCAACTTTGCACATGCATATTCTATGTTGCACTTCATTACATGACCTAAAATTTAGCACATAGAAACTAGGAACAAATGTGATCGCAACCATATGATGAACTCCCTTTGACTCATCCATATGTGGTAATGGTGATGTCATCAAACTAACCACTTAGATTTTTTTCTACTAGACCCAAAAGGTCTAGATGAGAATTATGGACTACTAGATGAATTCCACTCATACAAACAAGTACTCAAATCATTCTCAAATTCTAATAGGACCTCTTTCACATGTTAAAAACTCCATACTCATCCTTTTACATCTCTAAGCATGCTAAAACTGAAGATCAACCAAGCCTCCTTCAAGCATACTAGGACAAACACATTGCACACTTTGTCATTGTCACTTAGACTATCAAGTAACTTCATCCACTCACTAGGAAACCTTCATGACATCACTATGACATCATTGAAAATTATACAACATCATGTCCTTTTGATTATGCAACATTTGAACATGCCCCTTATTTGCAGTCTCCTTGGACTATTGCCTTTTGACTTGCTTGTGAGTATTCTTGTGTGTGTGCATGTTTTCTTGATGAGATTCTAATGTTAGTATATATGTATTTCAATTATATTTATCATGTATCTTAGTCTTACATGATATCACATTAGTTCTATGCACTTCAATGATACATTTACTGAGTTTATTTATTTATGGTACATGGTTACATTCATATATATATATATATATATATATATATATATATATATATATATATATATATATATATATATATATATATATATATATATATATATATATATATATATATATATATATATCCTTTTGAGGTGAGGTAAATACCAGTTATTATATTTTCCTCACCTAAAAAAAGGGGCATAATAGTGGGCACATGTCATAGATACATGTTCTCCACACTTGGTATAGTTCTTAGATTTAGTGGAAGCATGATTTGGAAGTATTTTCTCCACACTCATTATGTATTTGGTACTTATATCAATTTGTAGATTCAATGGGGGCATGTCATATGGGCATGGATTCCACATATTCACAATTATTATATTTAGTGAGGGCATGATTTAAAAGCATGTTTTCCACACTCATTCAGTATTTGGTACTTAGACTAGTTTACAGATTCAATGAACACATGTCTTATAGGAATGGATTCCACACATTCACAATTTTCACATTCAATGGGGCCATGGTTTGGAATCATGTTATCTACATTTATTAATACATGTTACTTATGTCTATTCCTAGATTAAATCGGGGCATGCTTTGGAAGCATGTTCTCCACACCTGTTCAGTATTCAACATCTCTACTTTGCAATGGGATCATGTTTTAGAAAACATGTCCTCCACATTATTAATTATATAAATTTTCATATTTATCCATATAAAGTGGTGGCATGCTCTGGAATCATGTACTCCACACACAATTATACAAATTGGCCAAATCGCACAATTATATGATTCAAATTCATAGTTGTGCCAGAATTTTTATACATTAGTACTATTGTTATACACAATTTCATCATGAGACATATCTAAGGTGCATATGTTATGCAACATGTGCCTAATATTGAAAAATCCAAACATAATCCGAAACTCTTTTATGGAATGTTACCATATCATGAATTTTTGGGTACTAATACCTCATGGGATTTTACAAACTTTTATTGAGCTAAACTATTACAATAGTTGGATCACTTATTGGTCTAGTTAAGGTGATTAAATAACTTTATCTTTCTAAATTTTTAGGTTGGACTTGATTATCTAACCTCATTGAGTTACATGTATCATTGGGTTTCACGGTTGAGATAATCTCAACTGCCAAGTGGTAAAACACTATTGTTCCAAATGTGGGGGCATGTGATTTTGATTCTCTCTCTATTTCCTTGGATATATGCACTTTAAATATTTATCTACATTTGTCTTAATCTCAATTTTATATCCTTATAATGATACATCTATTTCAAAATAACTTGCCAATAGGCAAGGTGGTTACATTGACACATAAGTATACTCATAAACCTTGCTCTTTCAATTTCAATTCATTTCAATAATTTTCAACCTAGATTATATGTACTAATTTTATATTATAACATGATCTTGGTTATAGGTCAGTCACCAACAAAACATTGAATTTGGGCACATGCAAATACAAGGTGTGCATACACACCCATATATGTATTCATTTCCTTAAAATAAGTAATTTTATTAATAGATTACAGGGGGGATGTAGATGATATTTTGTGATTGTATAGAACCTTAGTCTTGTACACTCAAAAAAATCATACCTTGGCTATTCCTCTTAGTTTTGTACCTTTCTTACTTTCATAATATTCATATATTCCCTATTTTATGCTTCTTGGCCTAACTATTAGTCTGACTAGTCTTATGTTGATGATGCAGACCTTCTCTCTCACCTAGAATGATTAAAATGTACTTATAATCCACCTCTACAAGTTATGATCTTGTACCTATTCTCTTACTCTCTAGATACTAACATCTGGGTCAAAAATTAGTGTTGATGTTATTATCTTGACCTAACACAACTATCTAGTACCCTAAAATAATCCAATTTGTAAATGAAATGTATCTTAGTTGTCAGCTTAGGTGTTTTAATGTGTTCAAAGTGATTAATATAAATACAAGATCTACCCTCATTTATTTTTCACCTAACAATTATACCAAAGGGCACTCAAAGAGCATTCAATGAAAAACTGTTTCTTTATTTATTCTTATTTCCATACCAATCATAAGGTCTAGACATCTACATGTTTGAAGTACTGAAGTGACAACCCAAGATCATGAATTTCCAAGTTATAATCTAGGTCACTATTATACTATCTTTACACACATTGCATGATCATACATAAGCCAAAACGTAGGGGACAACTACATGAGTTTGAGTTCTTCTTTTGGAGTATTATTTATTTAGGCAGTGCACTTTGATAGTGGGGTCATTGGGGTCAGCTTGACACCATGTGCTCACTAACCCATTTTTTCCCAAGGTCACTATGAAGATGGAGAACTGGGGTTTTTCCATTTCAAAAAGAGAGATAGTCCATTACTTAGATATAAATTCACTATAATGAAGGAAAAGTAAAACTAAGAAGCATCCAAGTGGTCACATCTTATTCCAATAGATACTTCATACAAGACACTAGGATTGAACCTAGACAATAGCATTGACAAAGCTATATCAGACTAACATTACTATCCAAAGAGATAGAAGTGTCAGATCCAAAATTAGAAGACTATTTAAAAATATCCTTCCTAACTAATTTTAACTCATTCTAGATCCAAAATTACATTAGCATCAAAATGATTTTAGCACTTCATTTCTATATCTAGCATAGTTGTACATTCCATTTTTAGACTATCTCAGCGTAATAAATTTAATGTATGTTTATATCTGAGTTTAGCATCTAATTGGCTTGTTATAGATCTGAGTATCACCCTTGTGCCATTTCATTTTTATATATCTTTTTAATCAAATCTTGGCCTAAAACCAAGACATATATCTCATTTTAGGGTTAAACATATGGTAATATGAACCTATGGAAGAAGCCCAAAGTATGTCTCCTTTTTGATGGGAGGGATAAATCTTGTAAATCAATCTTGTCCAAAAATTGACATATATACATATTATGGTGTAGTGAAGATATAATCATGTGAAGTAAATACAATCACATGAGAATATATGCCATTATAGAAAAGTTGTACCATCTGGTAAACACATGTGATCATGTGTAATACATGGTCAATTCTAGAGTCATAATGCCATATATAGGAAGTGTACTTTAGAGGTGGCCATATAATATTGACTGTTTGTTAATGTTTTATCAAATTTTGGATTGATAGAGTTTTAATCTAATATGACAAAAAATTGAGTAAGGTAGATGGACAATCAAATAAAAATTTATGCACACATCTAATTGCATAAGATATGATAAGAAAAAATAGGGTTTTGATTTAAAATCACACAGAAGGATGAGTAACTTATATGCTTTCATAGAACATATACTATAGGTTATTATGATTGACTTAAATATAATTAGGGTAATCAATATCTATTAGAGTATAGTTTACTCATTATTTCTAGGTTTGTCTTATGTGGACTTTAGTCCCACATTGATTAGTTTAGCTTGATTTCTATTTTACCTTACCTATATAAGAAAGTGCATTCATTGTAATATTAATGCTTCATATGTTTTTGTATTTATATCATTTGAGTATAGCAATTTCTTTGTTTTGTCAATTGGTTTCCTCTTGTATATGCTAAGCATCAATGGCTATGGTAATAAGCCATTATAGATATCTTGATTGAAGAGTTCTGATAACTCTTTCATAGTATTAGAGCCATCTCTAATAGCCATTACTCAACCTACTTCATTGCATTTGTTTGTCCTCACAATGTAATTTGGATCTCAAATGGTTGGAATCTATTATTGTACTTTTATTTGGTATTTAATTGTAGATCTAAAGTTTTAATTCCTTTAGAAGGAGAATGAATGTTTTTTTATAGATATGGTTTAATGTCATACACTAAATAAAAGGGTATATTTTGCTTTCTTCTTAGGTTGTAAATCAAAGGCATTGGATAAAGTAAAAGACCAAACATCTTTTTTATAATATCTATGCTAAGGAATATTAAATCTTTAAGTGTGGCATCTTAATCTCTAGTAGAGGCATCTTAGTTACTTGTAAGACATTGGAATACAAGAGTTTGGCATCAGTTTCTTTTTTGTCTCTTGTTACAAACTTTCGTATTGGCAAAGAAGAAAGAGGCGTTAAAGTATATTTTTTTCTATTCTTTTTTGACTCAGATCTACTACCAATAGTGAGGCATTGGTTTTTTAGAAATAATCACTTTAAGATCTATACTTGGCATTCTACCTTGATTTTTTAGTTTTTATTTGTTGCTACACTAGATAAGTGATAGGCGTTATTTTTATTTACAAGAGGATTGCGTTGAAGATCTATTTGAGATATCTACTCTAATAAAAATCTATTACAAAGTGGCATGGGATATCAAACTTTTGGAAGTGTTGAATATCCAATTTGGCATCCCTTTTTTGATTCACTATATTTAATATTTAGTTTAGCATTTAGATCTAGGAGATCAACATTAAAGAGTGGTGTTGTTTGGGTGTTGACTTTGGGAAGCCGGTATTATTCCACCCTTTATTTCTATGTTTCATTTTGGGATGTGTATTTTCTATTATCCTCTCTACCTAGACAGATAACTATGGACATCCCTCAGAGATCAAGGATTTACTCACACACTTCAAGGGTGATGCTTCAGCCATTGCTTTAGATGAGAAGATTACACTTTTAGGATCCATATAATCATTATTTGAAGGTGCAATATACACATTGCTCACCATGTCTCTATTCTTTTTTTTATAGTTTTTAGTCTTATAAAAATCTCTATTTGTGTTTTAAAGATTTACATTTGCATATGTTGGGAATGTGGCAATCAAGCTCAATTTTGCAAATCTTAGTGTGTCATCTATAACTTTATTAACAATTGTCATCGGGTTTTTCTTGATTCTTGTTTGTGGTAAAAAATAAATAGGTCAAGATGGAATGTCTATGTAAATAGATGATAAAAAAACTATGTTGGAACTTTTGTCTCTAAGCTTGGCATCTAATACTTTAGCATAGGTTGTTATCTTTTGAGTTGGATGCTTTATGCTTGGCATTGGAGACCTACAAAGAGGTGTCATCTAGAAAAGAGATCAAGATAAGTTTTTTAGCATTAAAAAATTAGATTGGATATGCTACATGAGAGGTGGAATTGGATTCCTTATGCTAAGGCTTGGTGTTTTAATCTATTGTATGATCTAGGTTGGGCTTGTATTTTGTGCAAAACTATATTCTTTTCTAGTGGAAAGTTGTGCCAATTATTTTATTATTTTACAGACCTAGTAGAAGTTAATTTTATTTAGATTTATTCCTAAGCTATTGCCAGTGAAAAATATCTTCTTTCGTTTTAACACAACTAGAAATTTCTTTTTTTCCCTTGCTATAATTTTTGCTTAAAGAGGAAGTAAAACTTACTTGCACTCATACCAAGGTAATTGGGAGACCTTTGTTAAATTTCATTGAATTTTTTAAGTCCATGAAAAATTATAGTTTTAATGAGTGTTTCCATGCTTATGTTTGTTTTTGATCTGGCCTCAAATTCTAATTTGTAGTGTTTTTAAATTGCTCTGATCTATTTTTATGAGAAATCAAAATGCTTATAACTTTTAAACCATAACTCAGATTTACATTTTTTTAATTATATATCCATTGGTGTCATAAAATTATAAAAATTCACTATATGATAAAGTGTCATATTCTGAGGGGATCTCTTTGCATTAGATGTGTTGCATTGTACTTAAATTTTGTGGTGACGTTTTAGTGGTGACACATTTTACTGTGTTTTGAGAATTGTTTGAGGGATTATTTATTATTATTAAAATTCCTTATCTATTTCATTTTTCATAGATCAAAGGGTGAGATTCAATCTTGTAGGAGGTCAGACCCCTTCATAGGCACAACAAACTCCCTGCTTGCTTCTTCTTTATTGCATTGTCATCATTTGTTACACTCATGGATGCATTTTCAATAGAGTCTGGAATCTTATTCTTGAGTGTTCATTATCACTATTATGGGGTTTATTTTACCATGGGCACTATATTTTACTTCATAAACACACTATCTCAGATCCATTTTTAGTTGAGTCTAATGTTTATTTGCAGGTTCTTTGCACATTGTTGTTTTTAGTTGGTGATTATTTTCTATTGTGTTTGCATACATTATGTCTCTTTTAACCATTCAAAATACTCTTCTATTATCCCATGACATGCATTATTACTTTAACACATTGGTAGTTGTGTCATGTCTCCTCGAGGCCCCTTTATTAACGCCTTGCCTTATGGGGACACCTATTCACTCCCTTATTTTTGGAGCACACCTCTCTTGATGGCTTACATGTCATGTTGATAATCTCCTCATTTGGAGATATTTTGATAAAGTCTAGTGTCTTCCTTGTTTTCATTTGGTATTTTTCTGTATGGTTATATTGTACTCATTGATTTATAAAGTGCCATGGGGGGTTTGTTGACTCAACCTTGTCTACCTGCATGTATTTATGTGCTCTATTCTGGGCACCTTTTCACTTTATTAGTTGCTTATCTTTTCCATCACCACCATGGTCCATAATCTTTGAGAGAATTATCTATATTTTTAATACCTTTTTCGATAGTTGGGAGTCTCTTGGTTTGGATTTATTCTAGTGTATACAATGTCAACTTGTTCAGCATTTGAGTCATGGATTCAGACCACTTGTACAAAGATTTTTTTTTTCACTCTACCCATTCATTAGTGTGGGGGAATGTGTACATTCTGCTTCTTGGTGTTGAGTGTTCCTTGCACATGCTATAATTTTTTGTATTTTCATCACCTCTAACAATGTTCTTATTTGAAGCTATTTTGGTGTATATAGTGTCAGTTATTTTTGTGATCGATTAATGGGTTCAGACCACTCATGTAGATTGAGTTTTCTATGACTTGTGACTACTTGGAGTGTGGAATTCTTCAACATTATCTTTGGGGGGCTTCTAGCTCTCTAATATTCTTTTCTCTCTTTTGGGGGGAGTTTTTCCTATGAGTTTTCTCTCCTTTATTCCACTTTATGAGAGTTATGTATTTTTCACTTTTGAATATTTTATAGATTACTTCTTTGTACATGGGTATCTTATTTAAGAACTTTGTTTTTTAGAACCCATATGAGTATCATTACTTGACTCCATGGCCTTTTTGATGATTCTTATAGTGACATCAATGTGGTATCCCCACTAGTGACACTAGTGTGGCAACCCTACCATCTTTGTACTCACTTTTCACCATCGTGTTGGAGGGTGTTCAAGCTATACTTCCTCAGGGTCATAATTATACCAAGTACTTTGGAATGCAGGGTTTGTATTCAATAATCCTTGTATTCAGCACCATTCCTACTTCGACTTGGCATTTATAACAACTTGACATCCATGTACTCTAGCATGATGGATTAGGATTTATAGGGACACATGACTTCAAACTACATCCTCTTTTGTTATCCCCTCACTTCACTTGAGGGGGGTGTTAGAGTATCTTTTACTCATGCTTACTAGGTTTCTCTTATGTTGACTTTAGTTCCACATTGACTATTTTAGCTTATTTTCCTTTTTGTCTTGCCTATATAAGCAAGCACATTCATTATAATATTAATGTTGTATATACTTTTTTATTCATATCATTTGAGTATAACAATTAATTTTTTGTCAATTGGTTTTGTCTTATATGTGTTGAAGCATCAATGGCTATGGTAAAGAGCCATTGGAGAGATCTTGGCTGAAGTGTTTTGATAACTCTTTCAATATATAATAACATGGTTGTTGTGATTATTCAGGATAATACCGATGGATCTAGATTGTGGAGCCTTGCCAATTTTTCCATATGGTGTGTTATTGTATGGGCTACTCCTACACTAAATATTTAAACTAATGATATGTGAATGTTTACCTGTAGATGTGTTTCATCTTGTCATGAATGTGTGATCATACAATTTAGCGTGTGTTTCACCTTATCTTCTTAAAAAACACTAGTAAAGTCTTGCATACAAACCAAATAAATATAAAATGAAAAAGAAGGGGAGGGGGTATGGGGAAGAAGGAATATTTGAAATGGACTTAAAAACCCATTGAAATGAGTGTTACCTATATATAAAAAATAGGGAATTCAATCTGATGTAATTCTCCTAAAATCATAGACAGCTAAAAATTTAAATGATCTTTCATTTAATCAGTCCTTTGGTCCAAGCATGCAATCTAGATGTACAATGTAAGACTTTAGATAATTAGGCAAGCACTGAACTAACTAAAATATGATTTTATTTTAATGTGAATTGACTAGATAGATAAGTGCTATATTTAAAATTCCTTGAGCAACCCTACAAATATAATACTCCCAATTTTTAAATTTAAAAACCCATTGACTAACCAACTGACTCATTAAAAGGGTAAAATAAATATAAAAAGAGACCCAAATGAAATATGCTTTGGAAAATGTTCTAAAAAGTACACTAGATAATATTTCCCCTTTCATACAACCTATCAAAACATGATAGTTTAAATAGGGTGGTCTTAAAAATAATAAGACAATACCTGATGAAGGAGAAAGAGTACCAAGGATCCCTATGATTCATATAAGGAATGAGACCTTAGTACAAATAAAGTGAAACATTAGTACAACTAATAAAAAAATTAAAAAGGACCATGTTAGGATTGAAGCATAATAGTGTGTCCCACTTTTTGGCATAAAGCGGCCACATACACTTCCAATTTTTCCTCCAAATATCTTGAGTTTGGGTCACTGATATTAATTATAACAAATGTGTTTAATATAATATATACAAATATGTAGTGCATATACATTTTTCATAAAATTCAAAATTATTTAGTATTTTTAGTATTTATTTTTGATTTTTTGGCTACCTAATGGGAAACATAATTATACTTTGATCTCACAAATAACACGTGCCAATGGGATCTTAATTCAATATTAAGAGATTATAAATAGAAAATCACAAAAGACATGATAGTTGTGTTTTCTTAACCAAATTTGGGTGTCTACATTCCCTTTTATTATAGTAATTCAATAAAATGAATGTACTAGAGTAAAATAAAGAAAATTATACCCGACCTCACCTTTGTCGGATGTTCTTTATTGAAAGTGGAGATGTCATGGGTTTAATGTAGTCAACATACATAAAGAGGAGATTATTTATAATATGTGTATCTTCTTGGCCAGAGAATTGAGAAAGACTTCAAGTGATGCTACCATGTGCTATGTTATAAGTGGATATGTCATGGGTTCATTGTAGATTGCATAACCTTACAAACATAGTAATGTACACTATTTAATTCAAATAAAAAGCATACTATGAAAACCAAATAGTTTTGAAATATATTTATTTTTTTTAAGTAAAAAATTCTTTATGTAAATAGTACTTGATAAAAAATTGACTTAGAAACCTCAAACTCTGTTAAAACTTATCGATGTATAAAATTTCTATTTACTCATGAAAAACACCACCAAATATAACCATAAAATATTTTTTTAACACAAATAAATACATGCACATCATACACATCCATGCACATTAAAAAAACATGATATGGTCTAGATTGTGTAACAATATTGTATATAGTTCTTATTAATAATAAGTGTCTAGCATAGGTGTCTAGCTTTTGTCTTTTTCAATAAGTTCTCCATTCTTATAAGAATAGGAAAGGTTGATTTTGGGAATGTGAAATGAACAACCATCTTGAATTATTTATTTTATTTTTTGCTCTCTTCATTTATTGAATTGTCAAAAATAGTTTCATGTGCAATCCATCAATATTCCTTCCAACCTATCATTGGTATCAGAGCCTAGAATTTTAATTTGCTAGATTTTATAATTAATCTCCTCCATTCATTTCTCTTCATTCTTCCTTGATTTTTATAGTTGCTCAACCTACTAAATATTATTAGCTAAGTACAATACTTTTTTATTGACTATGTACTATGCAATAGAAATGAATGAGGTATTTTAGTCTAAATAATTCACAATAACTATCTTATTTTAAGTTGCATACCAATTATGACAATGTTCAACTATTTTAGAACTGATTGGCTTAGTTTGTAGTCTTTTTTACCTCATTTTAGACCGTGTATCAATGAACATGAGATATTTTGAGATATTGGTATCTAAATAGTAGGACCCTAGCATTTGGAATTTGCCCATCCATGAACCCCATCATGGTCGATCCTCACTTTGCAAATCTTCTAGTTACCATTCCATGTAAATTGGAATTTGGCTATTTTTTTATTTATTTGTTCAGACCTAGCTTAAGAAATGCACGTTGTGATAAAGGATGTGGATGAATGCATATTAAGTTATTATTATTTTTTATCTGTATGATTTTTAAAATAAGGGTTACGGCTACATCTTTGAAATAGTTTCACCTAGTATCTGTTTAATAATACAATGCTTTTCCATTTGCCAACTATGTAGTGATTTGGCGAGGAATTTCATAGTATCTAAAGGTTATAACGTGGCACCGTATAAAATTATATTTTATCTGATCATCTTGGAGGATATCATATTTTTTTTATATCCTATTTTAAATATTATAAAGCAACATATAAAACAAAATTTGAAAACAGAAGGTACAAATTTTAATCCTTTTCATTTAAAAAGCAATTTTTAATTTGTCTTTTATATGCTATTTTCAATTTTTGAAAGTATAAAAATTTGAAGTAATTTTTCATTTTAATTGCCTTGAGCATAATAATATAAGCATATTTGGGCAAAAAATAACCAAATTAATCAGTTCAAAGAGAAATAATGAGATCTACTCTTTTATCCTTTCATTAATGTCGAAAAAACATAAATCTGTAAATCAGGAAAAATAAAGTATATTGATGTATGAGGTTTTCTTATTAAGCCAATGTTAATGACAAGGAAAATCCTTTAGTACCACATAAAAATCTACTCTGACATACTTTAAAGCCTATTTCATGTACTACAGAGTATATATAAAGGAATAACTTCTTTCATGTACTACCAGATATATAGGAAGGAAGGGTATATGGAGAGGTTTGGTATATCGGTCTAGTGGCATATGTAAAAGGGAACCATTTTTGAGTGATAAAGTACCAATTTGGGGTTAACAAAAACTAAAAATTAAAAAATCAAAGCCATATATTCAATCAAATTTGACCTTAAAAAAATTTTAAATGGTCTCGTCAAGTGGAGAACACACCCATATTCAATGATGTATAGTTTGATATCTATGAAAAAGAAGACACAACTAGTTGATCCAATAAGGAATGCAAAAGATATTCCTCAATCGATGGAGATGTGTTTCATCATATTAATTTATGCAATAGTCCATGGGAAGCATTTCACAAACTAAAGGATCTATATGATTCCCACTTAGAGTTGGAATTCATCCAATTAGAGTTAAAATTATTCAATCTTGAATTGAAATATGGTGACATGATGAGATTGGATTTACAGATATATGCCATCAAGCATGATGTAGAATCAATGGATGTCAAAATTGACATATATACGTCCACATTAATAAAATCCTTTATTCCCAACTATTCAACCTACTTGGGAGTCTCTACAAGCAAGTAATCAGTTGAATATTCTTAGATTTGATCAATTAGTTGAAAATATGGAAGAAAGAGAAAAGACCTTTGGAATAAAAATTGATTCCATAATAAGATAAAGTGTGTGATATATCAAATAAAATTCTTATAAAACATCTAACAAGGCCACATCTTCCAAAAATAAAGGAATTAATAAGTACAAGGGAAAAAGAGGAAAAAATGAAAATCAAGGTGGTCAAAAATAAAATGATAATCAAAACCTCTACTGCAAAAGATGTGAATAAAAATCAATCCATGAGACTCACAAACGTAGAATTTCATGGAAGAAAATTGAAACATACCATCAGAAGAAAGAGGAAAAATCAAAGAAAATAAAAGAGTCAAACTCTTCCCAATTCACTAATAAATGCATGTTTTCTAGTATAGATGATAAAGCAACTAATGTCTTAGTTAGTTCTTCATTGTTTAAAGGTTGGATTTTTGATACTGGTGAAACTATACATATGACTTTCTAAAGAGACTTCTTTGAGGAGTTTAGTGAATAAATGTGTTGTGTGATATACCTCATAGATAGATCAAGTCTACAACTACAAAGAAGAGGTATGATACAACTCAAATGTCCAGGGCTTCTAGATTTACAAATCTAAAATGTTATCTACCTTACTCAATTAAAAAAAAAACTTATTGTCCCTAGTGATCATAAGGCAAGAAGGCCATTCCATTTTTTAGATAATAGTGATGTCACTATTAGAAAAAAAGTGGCAATGCAGTCATCTTGACTAGATGTGAGCAAGGGAAACTACTCAAACTCAGGGATGAGCCATCAATTTCAAATAATTATGCTCATCTTATCGAAGATAATATGTCTTGAAACATGTTATGGTATGAAATATTCATAGACACTCACTATAGTATAATTTTTATATTGAAAAATAATGGTGCTATTGCCATGCCTACATTACCTATAAAATTAGATGAAAACTATGAACCCTGCATCTTAGCTAAACATGCAAGAGAATTGTTCCTAAAGTCACAGTGGAAAGGAGACAAAAAGTTACAATTGGTTCACTTATATTTTTGTTCTCTTCCAATCCTCTCCACTGGTTTTCATTAATACTTCATGTGTTTCATTGATCACTACAACAAGATGACTTGGATATACTTTCTAAAGAAAAAATTAGAAGTCTTCAAGGTTTTCCAAAAGTTTCAAACCATGATTGAAAATTAATCTCAAACCTAAATTTAGACACTCAGGATAGACAATGGTGTTGAATATACTTCAAACAAGTTTGAATCTTATCTTTAAAAAATGGGATCAAACACTATCGCATAGTTCCTTACACTCCATAAGAACATAGAGTTGTGAAAAGGATGAATAACACTGTGATGAATATGGTTTATTCTATGTTGTACTTAAAAGGGGTAGATCTATACTTTTGGGTTGAAGAAACTAAAATAACATTATACCTTTGCAACATATCATCATAAACATCTCTTGAATCTAAGACTATGTATGAGATGTGGTGTAGTCATCTTCTTTCAATGTGACATATTCAGATTTTTAGATCCATTTATTACACATTGATTAAAAAGGAGGAAAGAAATAAGTTGGACCACATTAGTTGAAAATGCATCCACTTGAAATATTAAGAATCCTTTAAGGCATACAAGTTATACAATGAGAAAGAGAATAAGTTTCTTATCACAAGAGAAGTTGTCTTTTATGAGATTGTAAAGGACAAAGATCATATTAATCGATAGCTAAGTCAACTTGACAAGCATGCAATGTTTGATGTCTATAGAGAGAGTGATTTGGAATATATTTGGGAATCTATTGATTATTTATTGTCTCCTATACATGACATTGAAACTCCTCCTAAAGGAGAGAGTGAAACTTCATCAGACAATGAACACAGGCCACCATAACAAAGGGTAGAAAGTGATGGAACACTCGACGATGAACTTGAAGCACCTAAAACATAGAAATAGATGCCTAAGTGGGCTAGTGAAACACTGAAAGAGGTAAATTATATTGAAGTTGGGAAAATAGGGACTAGAAGTACACATGCAACCATAACATAATTAGACATGTCCGTTGAAAAAATTCAAGATAAAATTGAAAATATTGTATAACAATAATGACTCTACTTGTATTTAAAAACATGAAAGAATATAAGTAATAATTATCTTTTGTATTATAATTCTTTGCTTACCAATATCTGCTCTGCATAGCTCTAGTTTGGTTACAATAGCGTGGTGAAGAGGATATAAGGAAGGAGTAAGGGAGTTAACTCACAGGAGAACTCATAGTTAGTATGATTTTAACTCACCCATTTATTCTCTTATCACACCTAAGTAAGATAAAGATATAAGTGTAGGAATTATCCATTTAATAAGTAAATGGAATAATTAATATCCTACACTAACTTCCCCCCATCCCTCCTCCCCCTAAAAAAAAATAGAGATAAATAAAATAAGGTACTAGAAAGCCCACTCCGCCCCCTGTTCCTCCCCCCCTTAAGCATAGCTTAGGTGGGCTATAATATTGGGTCTTGGTAACGAGGCCTAATGAGATACCCAACTACATAGTGATGATCCCAGTATCCTATAAAAATGAAGGATGTGTGCCTTGATAAAGAATAAAGAGAATGTATGCACAGAATGTCACATGGAGAGTATTGTAGTAGGTCCCTCTACAACAAATGTTATCTCTTTCTTTCGAAAGAAATAAACCATTAGATATCAAACCATTTAATTCCCACAAGTGGAATACATGTAGGAATCATGATGTAAATATATGGAAAATGCTAAAATGTCTCCATGTTAGTCGTCAAATGTGCTAAAGTCTGATAAAAAATCATAGGACTAACTGTAGAAGATGGAAATGAAGAAGCATACAATGGAGAGAGAACAACCAAAGAAGAAGATAGACATGGAACATTCAATGAAAGAATGTACATGGGAATATGAGAGCAAGGCTCAACAACTATCAAAATTGAAGATTGGTCTACAAATGAACCACTTAGATCTGTAAGATGAATGTTTACATGGATATATGAGTAATCAATATTCTCAATTTATATACTCTCACTAGAAAATTCCTCTGAAATACAAGTCTGTGAAGGCTCTAAAAAAATAACAATCTATATAGGAATAGATGTAGAATCTATAGTGAGACAACTAAGGTCTAATAGAATCTCATCCTATAGTGGAGGATCAACAAAAGGAAGAACACTATCCACTATAGATGTATCATCACAAAAAATAAAAGGAGATGAGATTACAATAGTCTCAAAAGAGACAATAGAAATTAGACGAGGAGATGTGACATAAATCTCAATAGGATCTCCAAAAATAGACTATAAGATGCTCCAAATAGTGCATGGACATTCTATATACTTCACATGGCAATGAATATCCATGGAAACATGTAGAAATAGAGTGGTAAAAACTGTGTCACAAGTATTAGTCAACTTATCAAACTAAATAGAATTAGTGGGTGCAAGAATCTATCCATATAGAAATGGAATACAATTCTTGTGTGTAAGCAAGAGTTCCATATAAGCATGCCATGAAGCATAATTATCCTTCCCAAGAAGGATCACTAGAGATGAAACAACTCTCCTCATATGAATTCTCTCAAATGAGGTTGACATGACGAAGAGAAGACACCAAGGAAGTGCACAACTACACAAAGTACTCTATAATAAACCCTTGAAGCATGCTCATGAAAGGGACATCGGGCATAATCGAGAATATGTCCATATGAGCAATCAGTGATAGAGTAAGGGAAAATAATGATGCATGGTCTAGATATGGACTTTATATTGGGCTGAAAGTGAGTCCATACAGATAAGAGCAATCAATGCATGACGTACGCTATAGAAAGTAAAAGGGCCCATAACCCCCCTGAATATGGTGCTTTATAACTAGAGTGCATTTTACAAAATAAATTAGACCAATGGAAAGAGGATGAAAAAATTATGCACTTTTAAAAAAAGTGGCACTCAATTATGAGTTACCATTCAAAAGTTATAGCAAAATACTTTTCTATCATTAATAGCCTATTTAATTAAATTACACTTAAAGTTTAAATACTCATTAGGTTCAAACATAAAGTATGTCATATAACTCCCTGTTAGAATCAACACAAAATTGTGGAGCTCCTCACATCAACAAAAGGTAAAAAATCCAATACCCATGCACCCTTACATGTACTTTTCTAAAAAAAGCCTTTTTGAAGGGGTTTTAATAAAAAATACAAAAGCTATTTAAATAAAATTAAAACCTTTCTTTAATTTTTAATTCATTTTAGGGTAATTTAGCATTGGCTTTTAGCAAGGGAAAAGAGATGATTGTACGATGTTAAGCCACTTTTGCATGCATAAGTCTAAAAACTTAGAACTACGCCATCATCATGCACATCATGCACAGACAATTGAGGTGGCGGTTGAAGGATCAAATCACCACCTTATGCATGCATGAACAATTATTTTAACTAGAAAGTGGTGGTTCAATCTATAATTGAACAGACTATTGAAGGATCAGAACGTATTTGCATGTGGTGGTCACTTGGATTTGGTCATACAACCTGAGTGGTCGAGGTTTGTATCTCTTTCTACCTAGAAAACCAATACCATGCACCGCTTTGTGAGAGAGGAGGATGGTGAGGCAATAACTTCAAGCAACCTGAAAAATACTCTCTTTTTACCCATAGTGCCTGGTTGCTTCAATCCTCAGACATGTCGTTCCACTTATGATGTCATAAATTTATGAGATGTAGAGATCCCTCGTTGTTCACACACACCCATAAATGAGTGGTCTATGAGTGAAAAACGTAGGGTTGAAAACCTATAATGCCAAAAACTTCACGGATAATAGAATCTAGATCTAAGGCACTTATAACGCAGAGTTACGAAAGAGTTTCAATGGCGGACACAAACTTCCTTTCAATCAATATAAGTACTAACTTACTTCCCTTTGTACATCATCAACTAAAATCAATCGCTCCATAGGGTTAGCAATTTGTGACAGTAATAACGGTAATAATGTCACCAGATGCATATGCGGGTGATTGATATGTAGGGTGTGCGCAGAAGTAATGAAGGAGGAACAATGTCGAGTGGGCAGAGGAGTGACTATATAGGATGCTTTGCATGCACATATGGTGCTATGTGATACATTTAATAAAGTTTCTCACTCAAATCTTGCACTGCATATGGCCGACACCCTACAAGAGCTTGTTGGAGCACGCAGCTGCAAAAATATGCAAGCTCATTTACCATGATAGAACATCCAAAACCATGGGTTTGCAAGCAAAAATAGGTTACTCAATCATTTTAACCCATGTATCCAAATCACATATTTGCAAATAAACTCATACAAACGGTTAATGCAAAATCATGCAAATGCCAATATAGACAATATGCATATTCCTCTTAAAATATTCAAGAGAATACAAAATAGAAATCAATAGATAAATTGATTATCATTATCAAAACCTTTAGCTCTGATACCATGTCAAAATAGGTTAGTAGGTGATCTTCTGGTAGAGTGAGCACACAAGTATTCTACAACAATAATGACTCTACTTGTATTCAAAAACATGCAAGAAGATGTGCAATAATTGTCTTTTATATTAGACTACCTTGCTTAGCAATATCTGCTCTGTACAATGCTAGTTTGGTTACAATAGCATGGTGAAGAGGAATATAAAGGAGTAGGGAAGTTAACTCGCTAGAGAACTCATAGTTAGACTGAGTGTAACTCATTGTGGAACTCATAGGAGAACTCACAATGGCACTTAGTTCAACTCTAGGTAGTACTCTAGTTGGACCTCACCCTCTCACCTACTTAGCCTCTTATCACACCTAAGTAAGCTAAAGCTACAAGTGTGGGAATTATCCATTTAATAAGTAAATGGAATAATTAATACCCTACACCAACTCCCCCTCCAAAAGAGAGACAAAAAAAAAGAAGGGACTAGAAAGCCCACTCCAACAATATCACCTTGAATGATTCTCTAGAATAAGAGTTCAATGTTGTATTTGATTCAAAACCAACATCTTTCAGACAGATTGAGAATCTTGAAAATTGGACAAAAGTAATAAAAGATGAGAACAATACACTAGTAAATAATGGGACTTAGAAATTGGTTGATCCTCTATATGGATGCAAACCTATTGGTTGCAAGTGGGTGTATTGCAATGAATACAATACTGATGGCTCACTTCACAAGCACAAAGCAAGGCTTGTCTCAAAGGGATATATTCAAAAAAAATGAATTGACTACAATGAAACCTTTACACCCACAACAAAATGGATTACCATTCAAACCATGTTAGTTCTGGTAACTCACAACATATGGAAAGTTCACCAAATAGATGTCAAAACTGTATTCTTGAATGATCTTATAGAAAATGTGTACATGGCACAACTCGAAGGTTTTACAATAAATAAACAAGAGCACAAGGTGCGCAAAATGAAAAAATCACTGTATAGTTTGAAACAAGCCTCTCGATCATGGTATGAAAAACTAGTTGAGCACCTAATGAACATGAACTTCAAAGATTTTGAGTTTGAAATCTATGCAACTCTTTTCATCAAAACAGTTGACAAAATAATTATGTTTATGGTGGTGTACAACTACATAAATGATAGATACCTTGCAAAAAAAATTTTATTACATTAAAACAAAGACATTATAATTATGCATTGATTGTCAAAATCGTAATTCTAACAATAGCAAAATGATATGAAACTTTGATTGACGTGAAACTGAAAATAACAGACAAATCTTTCAATCAATCAACTCAAACAAAATATTATTATTTTATGTGACTATTTAAAAAACTTACAATATACTATTATAAAATATTTACATATTCTAACACACAAAATAATACAATTTAATTTGTTAAAAAAGTAAGGACTAATTAAAAATTTAAACAAAATGAAACTAATAGTTATACCTTTGGGACAAATAACACAACATTAATTAAATTCAATCTATTTGAATATAGATCCGTGGGAAAAAGAAAATGAGAACACCAAAAAACACATTGTCGGACATTGTAGTTGAATACGTTCGAACATCCATGTTCGAAAATTATACAAAGATATAAATTTGTATAGAATTATCTTATGCAAGAATTCATGTTTAGGACATATTTTGTATAATTAGATCCATTTGCATTAATCCACGTTTAAGGCTTGATGACGTAAACATAGCATCACCCTGAAGGAACATCTTGAGATTGACGCACTAGATTTAGCTGTTGCTGTTGCAGATGCGACATCCATGATTGGGAAACTTTAAACTGTAGTTTAACTATTATTTCTCGAGATGTAAAACTGAAGCATGGTGATAAATTGTAATCCGTGACGTTTGTGTATGGAATCTGTTGCATTGCTTGCAAGTTGCAACATCATTGGCATAAAGTGTGTCTATAATGGTGTTTTGTGGGAATTATGTGACCGATAAGCCGTTCCTTACGCTTCTCCTTCGCCCCGTATGCGCACCTCCGCTTTGCAAATTTCAATTTTGGCTCTTAAACCGTTCGTTTTTAATCATTGATGGTCTGATAAAATAGTTTGTCACATCAAAATAACAATGTGTGGAGGATACACACCAGTGTGAATGGAGATGTAGAAGAAAACAGTCTTTTGAAAGGGGGAATCGGGATGGAAAGATCCAAACATTTTCAATGGTGGGCCACAGATCTTTATAGCGTAATCTATTATTGTAACAGATTCAAAACATTCCCTTTTCTTTGAGCGAAAATCTAAAATAATTAAAAAATATTTTTTAAGATGTTATCCTAATTATTTTATTGGAAGAAAGCTTTCTTCAATTTATAATTTAAGTTGTTTTTTCAATATGTTGAAAGTAATTGGTAATGTTCTGTGTTTTGGTTATGGGTTGTATGATAATTTATAGTATATGAGATTATTTCGTATTTTTAATATGTAAGAGGTATAATGATATTTTAAATATGAAATATATATATCTTATCTTTTTTGTAAAATTTGAATTTGTGACCTCTCTTTTAAGAGTAAAATTCTTCTTTATTAGATTAGTTATGGTGTGCCATTAATCTAATTTAGATTTATCATTGAATTAATTTAAATGTTATAAAAAACAAGAAATATATAATATGTTAATATAGTTGGTTTTATAATTTCAATATTTTTATAAATTTTGTGTAAAATAAATATTATTTAAGTTTTGTAAATTACTCAATTTAAATTTTAATTAAAGTTTTCAAATTTTATTGATAGTTGTAATATAATAAATGAACTATTTAAAAGTAAATATTATTAATCTTTTAAGTGAAAAAAATGTTTAATTAGTATTTAAATGAATTAATAAAATAAATAACTGAAGTTAGGGAAGTATATCTTTGATATAATATTGTAGAAAATTACTGTTTGAATTTGGCAACGTAGATTTAAGGTTACTATAACTATTACATTTGGTTTTCATTGGGATTTAATATAAGGACCACTCTTGATGCTCTTAACAAGTGTTATGATAGCTCTTTACATTCCTCGCATGTAAATATCAGTAGAAAATTTATTTGAAGATTGTGTTCATTTGTGTTTATTTTTTTATATGCACCAATATTCATTTAATTTGTTTTACGATATTTAAAAGCACACAAGAATTTTTTTGGTGACTAGTATATATATATTAAATACGCTATCTTAAAAATTCTAATAAATGTATGCTACATTGATTGATAATTTTTTTTTTTTTTAATTAATTGATAAAAATTATCATCAATCTATCTATATCAAGATGTTAGGCTTTAAAAAAAATTTAATAAAGAAAGCATTCCAAACTCCACTGTATAGCAAAGATATTAAGATTTTTAATGATTCATTAAAATAAAAATGAAAAACTTCTAATTGATGATGAAATGAATATCAACTTTAAGGTTGAAAATATCCTATAATAATTAAATATTATTTTTGTAAGATTTTAATTCGTTTAACATTTTGGTGATATTTTAAAATTTAATACATTTACAAATTCATTACCCTGAGATCATATTTATTTTTCGTAATTACCCAAATAAACTTCATGAATAATAATTATCTTAAAAATTTAATGCTTTCATAATCCATATAATCAACAAAAATTTTCTAGAAAAACACTCTATGAGTTTTGATGCTACTAACATTTTAGATCATATTCCATAATTCTTCATTAAAAAAAAATAATGAAAAATCATAAAATATGATTTGAGACGTTGAGAGCATCAAAACTCATACACAATTTTTTAAAAAGAAATTTGTTAAATAATTTATTATCTTCATATCAACCATGATAGATTTATGGAGTCGTTTGAACTAGTCATCTCACTATCCCAATTATTACTTTCAATCTTATTAGTGACAAGACATGACGACAATTGCCCCAATGATCTTTATAGACTGAGGAGGAAAATTTCAGTTTAACACCCAAAAATAAAAAAATAAATAAAAGGTAAACCTTTCAAGTTTACGATTCTCTTTAACGATGAAATCTAACATTAAATTCTCAGATTCAGCCATTCTAATATTCATTTGAGAAAAGTGTTTGGAAAAAATGAACGTTTCTATCACCAGTAAATAACATGTGTCCACTTATGAGTACTAGAATATAAGCCATGACTGTAGCCTGTAAAATATGTTGGTAAGAACACAAAGATGATTTTGGATTTGATATGATAGGTCTAATATTTTGAGAACAATTCCAGGACATATTCACCATTGCAAGTTAGCGAACAACTTCATAGTTACTCCATTCATATGAATAAGCCAAAATAGCCATGACAACACTAGGTCTTGTATTCTGCAATCATCTGAATCGTAAGTTAGATACCGCATTTTTTAAATCCTTCCTTTAGACGACTGTTTGGTATGGAATGGGTTACGTGCCACGGTGCATGGAACATAGAATTTGGGTTAAAACAAAGGCATCGACATATTGCAAAATTACGCGGCTTTTGTTGGTTGGATGGGCACTGCTCCGCATTTTCCTAATGAACACCGCTATCCGTTATATTGTGAGATCCGAGATGTGATTAACTTGAGTTGGAAAATTTCATAGAATAACATTTTAGGTATGGTAGAGGGGTCTATTTGATCCTTCAGCAATTGAAACACGTGTTTCAATAGTCTTATATGTATCAAATTTTTTGCAAATTCAAAAGCACGGTTAAGTAAAAGTTGACTATTACTTATGTGTTACTATATATGTCAAGAGAATTTATTGCATGTAGTCCTTCATTCCATATGTGATTAACGGTCCATATTTGCACATTTCCATATTTTTAAAACATGGTGCGTGCTCATTGTCCCCTATTGTAGAGCGTAAGGGTTAACATTAAGGATGTATTGGTTTGTCAGTGATTAGGTGGTAAATACAAAATACTGAGTTGATAAAAATTCAATTGTTACATATATATATATCAAATGAATATAATTGCATAATCATATTAGGTGCGAGAACAATTTGTGGCTTGATTTTCTGCCTTTGAATATTGGATATTGATAGAGTATATTGCTCATGTTTGCTAGGTTCTAGTTAGGATTTTTGTCCTTTTGTTAGTTTTGTTCTATGTGAGGATTTATTCTACAATGACTAGTTAGGCTTGAGTCTTATTTCTCCTTGCCTACTTAAGCAAGGGTTCTCTATTGTATTACACATCATTTTCATATACTTTTCTGAATAACAATCAGTTTATTCAGAGTTTTGTTCTTTATGTATATGTTGAAGTACTCGTAGCTATGGTAATGGTGTATTAGAAATATCTTGGCTAAAGAGTATTGTGAACTCTTTCATAGTATATCTTAGAAAGTGACAAACATATTTTACAATGGGGAAAAATCTTTGTAATGGGGAATTTTTTTTTTCATATGGTGGCAGACATCTTTATTAAGTGGTAGGAACGTTTTTAAGTGGGGGGCATATGTTTTTGATAAGTAACTATTACTTAGTGTAGACACGGATTTTTAAAAAAAATAAAAACAATATATTGTAAATGGTTGTGATTGATTTTACCTTATTCTTTCCCCTGTTGAAGATAAAGGGTGAGGCCCGGGTTGGCAGGGGGCCAATTCTCCCTAAAAAACTAAACCATTGCATTCTACACTCTGTGTTAATTTCAATGGTTGGTTGCAAGGCTATCTTAGCCTTGTTTGGCAGGTTTAAAATATTTAAGTGCAAGTTCATTAAATAGGTCATTAATGATGAAAAATTGATTATGTCATAACTTTTGCTCGATAAATCAAATTTGAGTGTTGTTTTTTGTAAAAGTTCTTTATTTTTCATTACCATTTCATCGGTCCTATTTTTATTATAAACACACTAAATTTATAGAATATCATATTCTAGGGAGGTTATCTGTGCTATGGACCCTGCTTCCTTTTGTATTGTACTTCATGTATGCATTATCTTGGATGCATTTTTGGCCAAGTCTAATGTCCTTTTTATATGTGCTTTACAATTTGTCATTTTTGTTTGTTGATCCTTTTTTGATGTGTTTTTCCATGCATGGCTCTTTTCAACATTTGTCACACTCTTCCATTAGTCCATGGCATGCACTGGTGCTTTGACACACTGGTAGTTTATGTCATGTCCCCTGAAGGCCCGTTTATTAATGCCCTCTTTTTATGGAGACATTTTTTTGCTCCCTTATTTTTAGAGCATCACTCATGATTCTTGATGGCTTATATGACAAGTTAACAGTCTCCTTTTTGAAGCTATTCTGATGAAGCCCAACATCTTCTTATTTCCATATGGTATTTTTTGTGTATGGGTTATATTAGACTTGCAATAATTAATAAAGTTACATGAGAGGTTTTTTGATTCAACCTTGTTTACCTTCATGTGTTTGTGTGCTCTGTTATATACACCTTTTCACTTTTTCAGTTGATTGTCTCTTCCATCACCTCCATGCCCTATCATATTTGAGAGACCTTTTCTATATTTTTGAAACCATTTTTTTTTTTGAATATTTGACAATCTTCCACAACTTAAAATGTAGCTATTCTAGTGAATCCAAGTGTCATCTTATCTTCTTCGATAATTCGATAGTCTCTTCCAACATGATATGGAGCTATTATGGTGCATATAGTATCACCTTATACGATGTTTGATTAGTGGATTTATACCACTTGTACAAACCTTTTTAATCCACTCCATCCATTATGGATGGGTGTTCATATAAAGTTTTTGTCATCACTTTATCCAAGCACTAGTATGGGTGGGTTTGGTGTACATTCTGCTTCTTAGGTGTTGAGAGTTCCTTGCATATTTAATACTCTTTGTACATTCATCAACAATAAAAATCTTCTTGATTGAAGCTATTCTGTTGAAGCCTAATATCAATTATTTTTGTGATTGAGTAGTGGATTTGGACCACTCGTGCAGATTGCGTTCTTTCATGACTTACAAGTACTTGGAGTGTGGACTCATTCAACATCATCTTCTGGAGACTTTTTAGCTATATTTTCTTCTTTTCTCTATTTTTGAGAGAGTTTTTCCACATATTTTCTCTCTTTTTATAAACTTTATGAGAGTTATATGTATATGTTACACTTATTTTAGTATTTTTGGGATTCTTTTTTGTACATGGTTATCTTATTTAGGTACTTTGTCAGAACTCACATGAAGATTTGATACTTAAATTCATGGCCTTCTTGGTGATTCTTATACTGACACCATGATGGTATCCCCATCAATGGCAATAGTGTGGCAACCCTAATAGTGTTTGTGCCCACATATCACCATCTTGTTGAAGGTTGTTCAAGAAATGATTCATCGAGTTCATCATTATAACTAGTATTCTAGAATACACTATTCATGTTTAGTGATCCTTGTATTCAATATCATTTCTACTTTGACTTCACAGTTATGGTAACTTGACATCTATATACTCCATCAAGATGTATTGGCATCCATAGGGACATGTGGTTTAACACTACATCCTCTATTGTTATCTCTTAGCTTCACTTGACGGGGGTGTTAGAGTATATTTCTCATACTTTATAGGTTCTAATTATGGTTTTCATCATTTTGTTAGTTTTGTCCTTATGATAATTTATCCCACATTGGCTAATTAGGCTTGAGTCTTTTTTTTTCCTTGATTAATTAAGCAAGGGTTCTCTATTATATTATACATCATTTTTATATACTTTTATGAATAACAATTAGTTTGTTCACAGTTTTATTCTTGGTGTGTATATTGAAGTACTCATGGTTGTGGTAATGGTGTATTGAATAGATATTGGCTAAAGAGTGTTGTGAACTCTTTCAAATATGTACAGATAAATCATTCATCAAATGAGGGTGATTGTGGTTAGCATATTTTATTACATTTTCTTAATTTTTGGAATTTTATATCCCTCACAAGCACACCTATGATTTTAAATAAAATGAGATTAATTTTTAGAGTTGTGCATCATCAGGGTTTGAGAATGAATATAGAGAAGGTAGAGGTAAGTGTAGATAACTATACAATCATTGTTCATCATTTCATTATAGCTCAGTATCAACCAATGTACAACATCAATTGATACTACTGAATCAATCCAACAGAACTCACCCAATGAAAATAGATAATTAGTTCCAAAATAGAACATACCACATGTCTATTTTATCATAATGTTCACTTATAGGATATAGTGACAATCAGATAATCAACCTCCAAAACTAAGCACTCATCCCATTATTTTACTTAATATATTTATCATCAACCACTTGTCGAATCATTGCAATCAAATTTTAATATTTTATATTCATATGTATACGTGAATGTCATATATTAATATCTAAATTACTATACATAGTTTTTATATTTTCTGAGTTAGTATTGATTGCATTAATCACTAATCATATACATAATTATGGCCATAATGAATTAATAATTTTGGTTAATAGAAGGAAATAAGGTACTATTTTCATATTGTTTTACATGGATAATATGTCTTATTTGGATTAATTATGTAAGAAAATGGGTCAAAATTGTGGAGTCTAAGAAAAATAATAAGGCTAAAATTACCAATGAACATACATAATCCTTCCCATAATCTAACATCTATAGCTCCAATGACTTACATAACATTCACCCAAAGTTTCGGGGTAACACAAGAACTCTAATAAATTTCCATATTTATTCCTACCTTGAATATTTAACCCTCCCATGATGATTACAAATGTTCCATCACCAACCTTGCTTACTCCATGTTCCCTTGAGTAGACTGTTACATTTTTGCATGCTAAGATGTTATAACTACAAAAAGGTGCATCTAAAGTGAGTCATTTATGGATTCACATGCCTTAGTGCATAACCAATTAGACCCTTCAATAGAAAACTACCCTTTACCAACAACATGATTTTTAGATCCTAGGCTTCCATTTTACAAAGGTAAATGTGATCCCAAACAACACCTTAGATCATTTCATGAAACATGCTTGGACTATGCATACAATGATAAATTATTACAATTTATTTTATAGAAGTCTAAAGGGCTATGCATTGTGATGGATATATGGTATTCCCCTCCAATCCATAAAATAATTTAATCCCTTGGAAAACCAATTTCTAGCATAGTTTTCATCAACTTTGACGAGAATCTGTCCTATACATAAATTTATATACTTTAATAATGCTCCAATGAGTCAATTATGATTATACACTTTGATACAAGACTATGGTAGCCAAGTTGACCAATGTTATGACAAATAGTGAGTTACAAGGTATATTTTTGTAAAATTTTCTTGAACCACTCCATGAGTAAATTATATTCAAATGATTGAAATAATTTGATGAGGTATGCCATATAGTAAGGGAAAAATAAGTTAACCTTGTAGCTTTGAAGAAACTCAATTATACATCCACTCATACCAAAATTGGAATAACAAATTTTCAAAGCAAACCAAGCTACAAGGTCAAGCCATTTAATAAAAATAAAGAGGAAAATATTATAGTCAATGTAATGTCTCAACCTAAAAATGAACTACAATTGACAACTTTAATGAAGAGATAATTTTAAATATTACCATCACCTCTTCATGTACTATGAAAGAAGTTACTTGAATGAAACCCTATCACACTTCTTCCTCCATAAGATCTCAAATCCAAATATGCCTACATAAAGTAAATATTATGGAAACACATCTTGTGAATGTCATCATAATGGGGGACATTTAACTAATATATTTTTTAAATTGAGACATAAGATACAAGATCTTTGTAGATGATAACATTATTTACTTGTGCACACTTGGAGATGAATCTAGACCATAGAAAAATAGAAATCATTTTTTTCTTTAATGATGATCCATTTCCTAAACATGAGACAAAACAATTAAAGATACTTTAGAGTTAAATCATGCATACAATGAACATCCTCCACTAGTGACATATGTTCATACAATATAATCTATTATTGATACTTCACCACAATATCCTATGATCACATTTGATGATAGTGAGATTTTTTATGATTATTTTTATTTTAGCGCATGTTTCACATGGGTCTATATCAATAAAAAATGCATTCATAGCGTTATGATTAAAAATAATTCAAGATTGAATGTTTTCAAAATGACACATCCACCCTCACTTAGGTATACACGATAGAATTTACAAGATACATCAAAAGACGTTAAAGGATTCTATAGACAAAAATGAAATACCTTTAGACATATAGTGTTACCTCATCAAGTAGTCTCCATCATATTAGCTGTCATTCTTAGTTATATAGAGCATTGGGGTCTTTAGCATGTTGATTTGACACCTTTGGATGCAATAATTACATGTAGTTCCATCTAAATTATATTGAATTTTGAAATACCTACATTATAATGGGGTTGTCATAGTTACACGTGTACATTATGAGTACCCACTATAGCCATTGATATCTCATCCTCCACCCCCACCTCCATTGTAATTGGTTATTATACATATTTAAGATTCTTATCAAAACATGTTTGGTATACATATTTAAGATCATTATATAGAGTCATTGGCTACACATATGTAGGTTTTATTTATATATCAAGTTTAGAAGAACATATTTAGGCCTAACTATTCCATGCAAATTGAATCAAAGAGTTAATTAGATCCCATAGAGGCCATTACATCCTATAGTACATACTCAGTCAATACTATAGATAGTTCAGTGTGTTTTACAATGAACACAAGAATCAACACATTATGATACTATATAGTAGACCCCAGATATTGCCCCACCATTTAAAGCTACATACCATACATCTACTTCTTGAACAATGATCATGACAGTTATGGCATGCTAGAGGACTTTTTATCCAATTTTTATACACCCACAAATGTTACCTCCCATTCATTATAGAGTACCCTTAAATTATTAGATGTATGCACTTATCATGATCCTCCAATTGATGTGATCATTGGTTAGCTTTTCCAAATTTTAAATATTCCAAAAAATACAAACAAAACTCTCTCTCTCTCTCTCTCTCTCTCTCTCTCTCTCTCTCTCTCTCTCTCTCTCTCTCTCTCTCTCTCTCTCTCTCTCTCTCTCTCTCTCTCTCTCTCTCTCTTGTGTGTGTGTGTGTGTGTGTGTGTGTGTGTGTGTGTGTGTGTGTGTGTGTGTGGGCATATTATTCCATAAGTTTCACTACTGCAAGTTATATCTTTTTATAACATTTCTACCATGTTGAGATACTTATATTTTTTACGCATATCTTACATAGTGCTACATGGTTATGTTATTATATTATTATTTTAAATTGATACACATAGATGATGCATACTAGATTACTTGTTCTATACTCCATTGATGTTTTTAAGTTTTTGCATGATAGAATAATTCATGTTTCACTATTATGTGTGGTCCTTGGGCCTTGCCTGATGTGACATCTTTGATTTCCTCTATTTGTGACATATTTATGTCCCATACATATGGCCCTTGAAATTGGTTTTTGTAACATATTTATTTCCCTTATGTGTGACACTAACTCTTAATCTTATTGAGATTGTTGTGTTTGTTGACATTGATGATAGTAAGTGGTGTCATGATCCATATCGTGCACTTTTAATATGTAGTCTTATTTAGTGATCCTATAAATGCATGATTCATTGATACATCTATCTAAACATGACCCTTATTTTCCCTACATAACATATATTACATACATATGTTAATTGACATAACACTTACTATGATTAAATATTATCCACATCATCACATGATTATATGTGATGTTATCTTTATGCATGACATGATACATCTAACTCTTTTTCTGAGAATGAGTGAAATAAAGGATACAACCCTCATATAAAAATGTGTTCATTGTAGTTGGATTATCATTGAAACATAAGCCTCCATACTCAAAAAAATATATTGTTAGGTTGTGGAGATAAAAGCTTCACTGATGCAGACATGGAGGAGGTTGCTGAGAGGTTGCTAAGTTGCAGATCAACCGATGTCGGTCTGATCAGCTGACGTCAGTCAGGGATCGACCAGCATCGATCACCTCCAGGGAGACAAGGACTGACGTCGATCGCCTGTGTAGTTTTAGAACTGTCGGTTGCATGAATAGTTAGTTAACAAACCGGTTGTTTGCATGTAGAAGGCCAATTATAGACTTGAAGCTGCGATTGTAATTAGATGTCTAATTATTGTTTGCATGAGATCTATATAATAGACTCATGGGCTGTATTGTAATTTGTGCTAGAGAGTAAGAGAGCAAAAATTAGTTCCTTCAAAGTGAAGAGAGCAAGGTGTGTTCCTCCTAGTGCCACAGTCCCAAGTGTGGGTGCTGGTTTGGAGAATTAGAAGGATTCTTCATGTATGTAGGATCTTGGTCAATAGGTGTGCAAGGCCACATTTGGAGATCTACATGGTAAGTAAGATCATTGATCTATAGGTGTATGTGTGTGTGAGGTCTAAGGTTTGTAGGTGTGCAGAACTAGGTTGATCAAACACAAAACCTGCTCCCTGCAACCTTAGCTCTGATACCACTTGTCAGGAATCTAGGAAGCACAACTTATTACCATATACAAGCAAATTAAATATACAAAATTAAACCAGAATCACAAGTAACTAGAATTCATAAATAACACAGAATATGAGAGACAATACTCAAATGTATTAATACTCTTACAGAATAAAATTACAATAAAGAAGATGCCACCTTCTTCCTTACACACCTCTAGGGTTCCCACACCTCTAGGGCATAAACAGTAAATCTCTTCAAGAGCTCACTCTCTCTCTTATGGTCCTAACACACAACTCAAACACAGAGTTGGTGTTCACCTCCAACCAGTCAGTATCACTACTGCCAGTACACCGAGTATACACACATACTCAACCGAGCACACAATGCACTCCAAGTAGATCTCCCATGAACTTGCAACAACCTGCAACTCAAATGATCTTACTTTGGAAGGATCTACCTTGCCTTTCTCTTTGCTCTCTAACCTAGTACACACCATACTCCAAGTAGATCCCACCTGATCTTGCTCCCTGTTGTGTTGCTGTCACCTTGATTCTACTGCCACCTGCAGATCAACTTGGTTCTACACACTTGCAAACCTAGACCTCGCACACACATACACATGCAGATCAATGATCTTATTTACCATGCAAATCTCCAAATGTGGCCTTGCACACCTGTTGACCAAGATCCTACATACATGAAGAATCCTTCTGATTCTCCAAACCAGCACCCACACTTGGCACTGTGGCACTAAGAGGAACACACCTTGCTCTCTTCACTTTGAAGGAGCTAATTTTTGATCTCTTACTCTCTAGCACAAATTACAATACAGCCCATGAGTCTATTATATAGATCTCATGCAAACAATAATTAGATTCGCAGCTTTAAGTCTATAATTGGCCTTTTACATGCAAACAATCAATTCATTAACTAACTGTTCATGCAACTGACAGTTCTAAAACCACACAAGCTACCGACGTCAGTCCCTGTCTGCCTGGAGGTGATCGATGCCGGCTGATCCCTGGCTAACGTCGGTTGCTCTTCTCACTATATATGACCGACGTTGGCTGATCAAACTGATGTCGATTGATTTGAGACTCAACAACCTCTCAATAACCTCCTCCATGTCTGCATCAGTGAAGCTTTTAGCTCCACAACCTAACAATCTCCCACTTGGAGATAAACAACTGCACTATACTTGTACCTATACCCCGTCTAATCTATTTTCTAGCTTGTATCCCTCTTCAAGCTCAATCTTGAAGACCAATCACCACAAATCATGTGGTGCACCTCCTATCATCCAAGTAACCTGTCGCATTTGCATCTACAAACCCATGTAGAAAAGAACTTGACCCTGCATAGCATGTTGACTTATTGCTGGTCCCTCTCAGATACCTGAGAATCCACTGAACTGCCCTCCAGTGCTTCTTTCCTGAATCAGCTCCAAACTTTCTGACAGCTCCCACTACTCACAAAAATCTTGG
This sequence comes from Torreya grandis, assembly GCA_037957365.1. NCBI lineage: Eukaryota > Viridiplantae > Streptophyta > Pinopsida > Cupressales > Taxaceae > Torreya > Torreya grandis. The sequence continues at coordinate 3,257,783 of JARHVA010000389.1, forward strand.
TCTATGCTCTCCAAAGCTGATCTCTTACCATTTGTCTTAAGAACATCCATTCCCTTCTCACTTATGTGGCCAAGCCTACAAAGCCACACCTGTGCAACAAAAGTGGAATCAGTAATACAAGCAAGTAGATAAATAGTACCTGCTTTCTTACCACATGCTAATTCAAGTGCATCCTTGGTAACATTCCAAGAATCTACTGTGAGAGTTCCTATGCATCTCTCGTCACCCAAATTTCCTAAATAAATTAGCTGCATCTCCAAGACTAGGACCTGCATGACCTCCTTCAACACCCATGTGTTGGCCATCTACAATTTCAGCCGCACTTCCCCTTTGTCAATACTATGACAAGGCTCACCAGCCCCTCTAATTGGGGTTGCATGGAAAGAGGAAACAGAATCTATAAAACAAGATTCTACTTTATCCAAGAAATATTTCAGAGCATCTTATGCAACAACACCTGCAACATCCACTTCTTCAGTTCCTTCATGCTGATCTGCTACCAACCAATAATATTTCTTTACCTGCTCTTTCTTTCCATAACACCGTAATTGACCATTCATGCTTTTCAATTCCTCCATTCTTAGTGTACTTTATTTTGCCATTGCTATACTCCCACTCAATCAGAAACCCCTGAGAGTGACCTGTAATCAAACACAAAACCTGCTCCCTGCAACTTTAGCTCTGATACCACTTGTCAGGAATCTAGGAAGCACAACTGATTACCATATACAAGCAACTTAAATATGCAAAATTAAACCAGAATCACAAGTAACTAGAATTCAGAAATAACACAGAATATGAGAGACAATACCCAATTGTATTAATACTCTTATAGAAGAAAATTACAATAAAGAAGTGCCACAGTCTTCTTACACCTCCAAGGCTTCCCACACCTTTAGGACTCTCAGTAATCTTTCCTCAAAGCTCTCTTTCAATTACAGTCACAACACACAACTCAAACACAGAGTTGGTGTTTACCTCCACCAGCCAATAACAACACCACTAGTCAACCAGTCAGCAACAATACTGCAAGTACAGCGAGTATACCCACATACTCAAACCAAGTACACAACGTACTCCAAGTAGATCTCCCATGAACTTGTAACAACCTACAACTCAAATGATCTTACTTTGGAAGGAACTACCTTGCCTTCCTCTTTGCTTTCCAACTGAGTACACACCATACTCCAAGTAGATCCCACCTAATCTTGCTCCCTATTGTGTTTTTGTCACCTTGATCCTGCTGCCACCTGCAGATCAACCTAGTTATGCACACCTGCAAATCTTAGACCTCGTACACACATACACCTACAGATCGATGATCTTACTTACCATGTAGATCTCCAAACGTGGCCTTGCACACCTACTAACCAAGATCCTACATACATGAAGAATCCTTTTGATTCTCCAAACCAGTACCCACACTTGGCACTATGGCACTGGGAGGAACACACCTTGCTCTCTTCACTCTGAAGGAGCCAATATTTTCTCTCTTACTCTCTAGCACAAATTACAATACAACCCATAAGTCTATTATATAGATCTCATGCAAAAAATAATTAGACATCTAATTACAATAATTAGATCCACAGCTTCAAGTCTATAATTGGCCTTCTACATGCAAACACCTGGTTCGTTAACTAACTGTCTATGAACTGGCAGTTCTGGAACCGCACAGGCGACCAACGTCGGTCCCTATCTACCTGGAGATGATCGACGCCGGTCGATCTTTGACTGATGTCGGTTGCTCTTCTCACTGTATATGACCGACGTTGGCTGATCAGACTGACGTCAGTTGCTCTACAACTCAACAACCTCTCAACAACCTCCTCCATGTCTGCGTCAGTGAAGCTTTTATCTCCACAACCTAACATATATTAGAGTATATTTTTAGAGTCTTATAATGATTCATATATCAGATGGTTTAGTTATATGATAACTATTAGCATATCAGTACAGATATGGGGGAATATGCAATTAATTAATAGAGACTTAGGAATAAATTCATACACACTTAAGTGCATATGCATGGGTACATGCACACATTTTATAAGAATAATGATTACAGGTTTCCACATACAAATACATTTGAGATATAAATTCTCTAATTATTATATAGATACATCACATTTTATATCAGTTGGTATATATTCAGACAAAATGATATCAGTTTATCCACATACATAGTGTCATAGTTTATAGTTGAAAGGAAAATTGTTTTCATTCTAATTTGAACTTTTCATGTCTATGGTCATGAAGTTGGTATGAAAATAATTCTTTCTCTTTTGATCATGTATTTTATTCTACATTGATCACATCAAGCCCTAAGATGTATGATATAGATCATGGAAACATATAGGAAGTACTAATACAAGCTCAATAAATAATCAAGCACATAGACAAGAGCACTCAATGCAATGAAAAATAATTTCCCAAGGATACCTCATATGAGGGGCATGTCCAAATGCCTTATAATGAAAATAAAATGACATATTTAAATTTCCAGTTGACATAAAATGACATATTAAAATTTCTAAACAACACACAATGTCATAGGGAAAATCAAGCAAAGAACATATTCAAATCTTCCATAAACAAGACGATAGCAAGCATTGAAATACACTTAATGAAGTGACAATGTGATTAAATGAATTATAGTAAACAACATAATCATATCATACTAGTCCCTGAATATTAGTGTTAGTGAAAAATTTCATGTAACATAACAAAGATTAAGTCTATTGAGAAAGATATGAGAATGGATATATACATGTGTAATTTGTGTTAATAAATTAACTTATACATGATAATGTATAAATTATCATAAAAGGTATGTAACTTTTTTCAGTTGTGATCAACAAAGTAGATTCCCCCACTATTCTATATCATGTGTCTGTGGTGTATCTGTATCATACTCAAAGATGCATGAAACATGTTTGTGCATAGAAATGAAATAATATTCTATATACTAACATAAATAAAATAACATAGGTGCTAAGGAGATAATAAATATGGGAATGCTAAATATATATATATATATATATATATATATATATATATATATATATATATATATATATATATATATATATATATATATATATATATATATATATAAAGCTCAATAAATAATCAAGCACATAAACAAGAGCACTCAATGCAATGAAAAATAATTGTCCAAGGTTACCTCATATAAGGGGCATGTTCAAATGCCATATAATGAAAATAAAATGACATATTTAAATTTCCAGTTGACATAAAATGACATATTAAAATTTCTAAAAAACATACAATGTCATAGGGAAAATCAAGCAAAGAACATGTTCAAATCTTCCATAAACAAGATGATAGCAAGCATTGAAATACACTTAATGAAGTGACAATGTGAATAAATGAATTATAGTAAACAACATAATCATATCATACTAGTCCCTGAATATTAGTGTTAGTGAAAAATTTCATGTAACATAACAAAGATTAAGTCTATTGAGAAAGATACGAGCATGGATATATACATGTGTAATTTGTGTTAATAAATTAGCTTATACATGATAATGTATAAATTATCATTTAAGGTATGTAACTTTTTTCAGTTGTGATCAACAAAGTAGATTCCCCCACTATTCTATATCATGTGTCTATGGTGTATTTGTAGCATACTCAAAGATGCATGAAACATGTTTGTGCATAGAAATGAAATAATATTATATATACTAACATAAATAAAATAACATAGGTGCTAAGGAGATAATAAACATGGGAATGCTAAATATTTTTTATATTTTTTAATTATTTTAATTATATGTGTGTGTGTGTGTGTGTGTGTGTGTGTGTGTGTATTTGGATTGTTTGAATTTTTTGAATTTTTACAAAGTAATGGTTAGCCAATTATCCCATCTAAGGTATGCTCATAAGATAATTTATACTCAAAATATTGTGAATCTATAGATAGTATTTTATGATTGTGTAATACCTCAGTCTTGTACATATAGTAAACATAGACCTTAGGTGTTCCTCTTAGTTCTTCACATGCCTTGATTTTCAAAGCCTTGCATCTTCTCTATCTTGTGCCCCTTGGACCATCTCTTAGTCTGACTAACCTTATACTGATGAAACAAACATTCCATCTTACCTATAATGCTTAAAATGTATTTATCTTACACCTCAACAAGTTTTGAGCTTGTGCATGCTCTCCTTATTTATGGACACTAATGTCTAAGATATATAGACGTACCAATGTTACTATCCTACCCTGATGCAAGTTTCCAGTTCCCTCCAATCATATAATTTGTAAATGAAACATATTACAATGGTTAGCCTAAGTGCTTTAATGTGAGTTATCTCCCAATAAGATTTGTATAATTACAATATCAACACTAAGTCATTACTCACATAGAAATTAAACCAAATGTGCACTCAAGAAGCACTCAAGTTACCAAAAGCTTTCCTATCCTATCCTATACTGATATCAATCAAAATAATAGCCCAGGTATAGGACTGAAGAACTAAAAGAGCAGTCATAAAATCATATTTTCCAAGTTACAAGGTAGGTCACTATTTTAATTTCTTTACACATATTACATCACACACAATCCAACACATAGGGGAGTTCCACCTGAGTTTGAGGCATTTTTTTGGAGTATTGTATATGTAGGAAACACGCTTTGATAATGGGGTGTGTTGATGGTTAATTTTTTTATTGCAATGAATCAACACTTTCAACTATCATGAAGGCTAATATGAAATCATACCTATTTAATAGTTAGGGTCTAAAAGGTCTCAAAGGATCTAAAAGATGTGCAAGGGATTTTTAATATATTTTGAGAAATAAAAAGTGTGTTAAAGATCAACAATTCTTCATTATAATTTCAGAAACTAAATATCTATTTGAATTAAATAAGGAAACAAATTATAAAAATAAAATCTAACCTATCTGATAGAGAAAACCTATATATTAGATAGTCTCTTGAAGGAAATATTTATGTTTCTTATAATAAATCTCTATTTAATCAAACTGTCTATAATCTTACGATGCTCAGGTTCATCTCAAAATAGAGCAAAAGAAAGGAACATAAAGAACTAAAAGATAAATATAAAAACTAACAATGAAGACCAAAGAATGAAATATAAATAATAATTAACATAGCTAAACTATCAATTACCTTAAATAATGATAACTAAAACTAAAAATACAACTTAATCAAATAAGAAATAAGAACATCAATAAATTCAAAATTAACTAAAGCAAATTAAACTATTGCTAATCTAAGAAAGAATCACTAAAATAAAATAGATATAAGAAATTAATAAAATAAAAAATAGTAAAATATAATAAGATAAATAAATCCATCATACCCTCTAAAAAATGTCATTTGCTTAAATTTTCACTCATTCCTTTTAGCCCTAAAAAATAGTAAAACTCCTTGTCTAGAAGAATGTACGAAACATCTTGGAAAAATAAGCACATTTTTTAGGACCCTTTATCCCTTTACAAATCCATTTTTCTCTCCAATTAGGCTTAATTAGGCTTCCTAGGCCTATAAAGAGAGATTTGGCCCAAATGACCACCCACACATGTGAAACCTAATAAACATGTTTGATTTTATTTACCTATACTAATACCATCCTCCATGCCAAATTTCCATTTTAGAGATGGTGTGTGAATGGGCAAACCATGAAATGGCAATTGGCAAGCCTATATGCTTGTGTATGCTTGAGCTATTATTTGAGATGTTTTTCATGAAACTTTCCAGTTTTGATGGTTGAGTATGAATTTATGAGACCTATAGAATCATCAAAAAACTCACTCATTGAGATTAAAGTATGTTATTGCATTGTAGGCCTTCATCATTGATTCTTGGCTTGCAAAATTGACTTTTCTCACCTTTTGAGCTAGTGGCTAACTTGTAGGGACTATTTAAAAACTTGAGATACATATATAATATTTTTTATGGTTATATAACCTGTATAAAGTTTCCATAAACCTCTGTAAATGGTTTATATGTCACTCACTAACTATACCCTCATAAACTAGCCTAAAACTATATATTTTGACCTATAATGTACGGTATTGTAACTACACATGTGAAAAAACACATTTAAGTGGATCTCAGGGGGATTTGAATGTTATTAGATTCACTTTGAGGTTAAATTATTTAATTTAAAATCATCAATAAACATATCTTCTCTATCAGGTCAGTTGTAGGGTTAAAGGAGGGTTTAAAGAGGTTTATGTTCTTAATAATGGTTCATAAAGGATAGGGGTCCATTCTGAAATCAAATGACAATAATTTATATTAGGGGTAACCATATAAAAAATCCTATGGCCTTGAGTTCCCATTCATATCCTCATAATTTTTTTGAGCAAACAAAGTGACCTCTTCGATCTCCTTCTCAAGCAAAACAAAGTTATTTGTCTTCTAGTTGATTGTTCATACAGTTGGAGGACCAAATGGTTGAACCAATGTCATATGTTGAAATCATGTTATCCCCTCCAACACCTCAAGAAACCTCAAGTTATCATACATATTACTTAATAAGTTTTAAGCTATTCAAATTTGCCTCTCGGGCTAGTGACTACGTGTGAAAAGGATGAGAAAGACCATTTTGGATCTTAAGACCTCAAATCTCATTTTTAAATTAAAAAAATATATTAATATAATTTAAAATATCTATTAAATTATTTATAATTACCCTCCATAATAATTGAATTTCAAAAATGTCTAAAACCTTGAATTTTCAACATTGAGGCTTTTTATGGAAATAATGTATGTTGACCCTAAAGGTCTATAAAATCAGTTTTTATACTTATAACATGATAATAATTTGTTAATATATTCATCAAGGTCATATAAACTCTTATTCACTATCATAACTTGATCTTTTAATGAGAAACATGTTCTTTTCACACTTTGCTTTTGAGTGGGTCAGTAAGTCTCTAAAAGACTATGTTAGTTTGGGTTGAGAAAGGTTTTTTATGAATATGATATTCATTAGGTTATAATTTAAATGGATTCCATTCATTTATATTATCTCACCTTATTTAAAGTCATCTCATCATAATCACTCATCACCATCACATCCAAACTACTATCCTCATAACTTCTCTAGGTCTATACTCGATGTAGGTGTGCATTTCTATTACTTGTCTTGTATGGAGGAAAGTGACTTCAAAACCAAATTTAATAGGTCTGTGACATGGATTAAAAACCTCCAACATCATTTTAAAATATCTAAAACTTGACTTCTCACTCTCACACAAGACTTCTCATTCACCATACTACACATGGTAGCTATTGGTTACCTTGCTTGACTATAACTCCTTAAGGCTGATGAGTAAATTTTGAGAGGTTTATTGATTTGAAATAAAATTTGATATTATGTTAAATTATACCAGATTATATACATTTTTTGGTTCATATAAACCTCAAAGTCATCATTGCATTCCTTCATCTACCTTCTTTTTCTTCAAGCTCAGTTAGGCTCAATTACACTGAGTTGTAGGTGGCTATTTTGGAGTTTTAGACTTAAGGAAAGAAGATTAAGAGAATTTATACCATTTAATAGGTATAAAAATTGATATTATTAACATATTATTAAAGTGTCACCATTCAACTTCTTTCTCTCACACACATCTTTCTTCATGTGACCACATGAAAGCCATATACCTGACTGTGATTGAACATGGTTATAAGTACACATTTGTTGTTTAACTATAGAATAAAATTCACTTAACTTACCTTATTCTAACAATATTAACAAATATCATTTATAACCTTAAAATTTAAACAAGACAATTGTATGATTTAACCTGATGCTTCTTGAAGTAGCCTAATTATGACTATTATAGGTGCTTATTTGGTATTTGTACGGAATGTAGATGAATATGTGGCATGGTTGGTAACATGACCATCATGATGAAAAGAATATTTAATGAGTCTAAATTACCTTTCATCCACTTGAATAATCAATAAAGAGGTTTGATAAACATGGAAATCAAAACATAAACTTTACCTTAAAAACTACTAATTTACTTTAATTTCTGTGAAATTGGGTTTTAATATCTTATTTCATTCTTTTGGATTTTACCTTCGAGACCTTATGAGCACTCTCACCCATTCAAGGGACTTTTTTCACACTAAATATTCATCTTGACACCATCATAACAATATTTTTGAAGGCACAAACCTATTTCAAATCTATTAACAAATGGTAACATAATAGTACATAGTTTTGACTATGTCTTTCAAGGATAAATAGGAGTATTGGATTCACTTACTTTATTGAATGAAAATAGTTACCTTGGAAAACTTATGAAAACTATAAGAAAACTCCATGCCCTCCAATATTAATTATTTATCTTAACGAGTCCTCATATCTCATGTCACCTACCATGATGTCCTTTTAACCTGCTCATTAGGTCTATAAGTGCTCTTTTGAGATTTAAGGAAGCATGGTCTTAAAAATTCATATGTTTTGTATTCCCAAGGGTAAATAAAACTTTATCATATTATATAAATACTTCAAGATCATTCTAACCTTAGTAAGGTACTCTCACACACTAGAAGTTCATTAGATCTACAATTGTACCTTGTAAAAGGCCTCATCTCACTCAAGCCACCTCAAGAAAGACCCTCTTCAAGATGAAGTTAGTTGAAACTTTATTTTTCATGAAATAAGTGTATCATAACTGAAACATGAACTTGAAAATACTAAATATTAATACACTCAGCTTATATATCAAATATGTTTTAAAATTGCCAACCTTAACAAATAAGACACACAAACAGTTTCCTGTCAAAAGACTCCTTATTAATACAAATTACCTGATGATTAAAAAATTATAAAAGGATTATTTTACCCTCAAATTACCCCCTATAATTATTTTTTTCCATCGAGTTATGAAGTGAATAAATGGAGACAAACCTAGACCCTATCTAGATGATTAGGACATAATGACCCCCTTACACTCTCAATGATTGTTCCTAAATATGGGAGGATTAATATAACAAAAAAAATATAATAAATTTAATTTAATTAGGGTCACTATCATTTTCCAAGATATTTGGACTTGACTCTCTCTCTCCTCGCTATATGAGTAAAAACTGATGGCCTACAAAGAGTTGCCAAGGAAGTTGAGAAGAGAGATAAACTAGTCTTTTGCATTTTGAAACATAAAACACATTCCAAACCATGGATTAGATATTTTAATAAACAAATAAGGTCTTGAATATTCCTAAATATCAACTGTACCTTGAATAACTATACAAACAACCTCAAAATAGGCCTTTTTGGCACTAAAACTACCATAACCACTTGATGAACCTGATGAAACTACTACAAAAGTATTCATTGGATTTTTTTCATGTATAAAAAGGTATACCATTTAATTTTTATGATATTATACTACTATTATCATGCAAAATCTATTTCAAAAGCCACATAGTGATCCAAAATGCAAACAACTAGGTTATGAAATTAACAAGCATATCACCAACCAATTTGATCAAATATAAAGCATGACATGAATTTTACACAATCCATGAGGCTTATTAAGATACTTTGGAATCTTTTATTCACTTGAAACAAACTAAAATAGGTCAAGAGGTGGCTGGACAAGCACATGGCCATGATGATCAAAACCTTAAATTCATCAAATTTACTTTAAACTCTGTTGATCAAGCTTTTGGTTGACCATTTCAAAGACATTACAAGAAAAAAATAGAAGACAATAATGCAAACAACATGGTAAGTAAAGTTTCAAGTTATAGGGGTTACATTTTGACCTATGAGATCAAAAATTTCAATAGTGATGCCCTTTCTTTGTCTTGGTATGATAATGGGATGTCTATTGGTTCATTGGTTCCTTTCCTTTATGTAGGATGATTGATCATTTTAGTTTTTATGTGAAGGTTAGTAGTATCTCCAATGTTTAAGATAATACTTAGTATTGACAATGAATAGTAGTAGACCACTATATAGACTGATGGTTCATTACTTCCTTTCCTTTATGTAATAAGATGGACAATAGTGTGAATAGACCAACAATAAACCATTATATAGATTGATGGTTCATTGATTTTTTACGTTGATGTAGCAAGATGGACAACATTTTGAATAGACCAGGGGTCAATATTATAATCATTCAAATTCTTTTATAGTATAAAGCTAGAATACAAAGGTATAGAGTTCATGTTCCTTTATATGTAGCATATCCAAGAATGAATACAAAATAGAAGGTTTATTATATAGATAATGAATATATATACAAGTAATGAATATATATGGAGGCTAATTTTTTGAAAAAATGTGAGTTTTCCCTTATCTCCAAGAAAGTGGATAAATCTCCCTGCAGCTTTGATGGTGTGGCTGTATAAAATTATAGTGTGATTGAATACCAAGAGGAAATACTTAAATGATGAAATATGGATGTTGTTTTATTGAAGAAGTAGATGTGTCTCTATCATGATCACTTTCTTATTATTATTACACTTTATAAAAATGCATTTTCATGGGCACATGCATACTCATCCTTTGAATATGAATGTAAAATACTATGCCATACATTAGGGTTCATGAACCCCCATTATATTTCATTATGAGCCATACACACATGGCACTTTTAGAGGGTAATGAAGATTTGAAGTTGGATCCTAATAGATGGTAGATGGTAGACAACATAACTAATGGAGATGTAGAGGTTAACTATAATTTGTCATCCATGTTAAACATATGTTCATAAATTATTTAGGTGGGATTAATGATTAGATATTCCATTATGAGTGTAACCAGATGATATGTTTAGCATGGGCTATCATGCTAGCATTTGACCTCCATATCCCCTCTCAATACTTTATCTATCAGTATTATTAGGGGTAAGATATTTGAAAATGATGATTTAATAGTATGTTTATCATCACTTCCCTTAGCCCATTAGTCCTTCATTGATGGGTCCCACTTATTACAATATCGATTATGAGTGCACATTGAACATACTAAATAGTTACACTCATAATTGAGGATGTAATAAGTGAGGTCCATCATCTAAAGGATAAAGGGCCAAAAAAATGGATAGAGAGGGAGGGGAGTCAGAGTATCCAATAGACATGTGGAGGTCACATTGATTGTTGACCTACACATGCCTATTGGATGCTCTAAGGGTAGATGGAGTATCTAGAAAGAATATGTATTTCAATTGTCAGTGTGACCTCAAGTTATTTATAGATACTCTAAGGGTAAACAAGGTATCCAATAGGCATATGTATTTAATCTATCCATGTGACCTCCACATTTTTATAGATATTCTGAGGGTTCATCTCCTCTATCCATTCAATTATCCCATTATCTCTCTGATGATGGGCCCCACCTTTTACATACTCAATTGTGTGCATAAATTAGAGGAACCTTTAATGCTTAAGACAAAATGCATAGGGGGAAAGTGACATAGAAGTAGGATGTGACTAGTCATGGGTCAGTATCCAACGTGAATGTTTGACATGAAATTTGGTACCTTAACTAGTCAGTGTGTTCATATTTCCAAGTTATGTGTTTATAGGGATTACCAAATTAGCGAATGTATAGTGCTCATAGTTGGGCTAACATCCATCGACAATATGTTAATTCAAACAACAATGGTTAAGGCAAACACTAGTTGAAGAATAGATGTTAATATTTGTTGAATGTTGACTTGTTAATTGCATACCTTTCCCTTATTACAAGAGTATATAAATGCTAGTTTAGTATTACACCATTCCTTTTCTACATATGCATGATCTCATTAGTTAATAAATCAAATGATAATTCAAACACACCAGCTAGTTAAGGCACTTGCATTTAGTATGGACTTCCACACTAGACATTGACTCCTAACTAGTCACATCCCACTTCTCCATCACTTTTCCCTAGTTCATTTTTCACTAAGAGTTGAAGGTACCTATTGGTTACACTCACAATCCTCAAGGGAGTGTTAGGATCTTAAATTACAATTGATTACTTTTGTATAAGCAACTAAACATGGAATTGAAACTAGAAGTAATAAGTAACTAGAAATTAGAAACATCAAATAATAAGAGATACGAGAAACAACCAATCTATATTAAACTCCTTCAGAAGGAAATACAATGAAGAAATCTCTCTCTCCTCACACCTCTCAGATGTACAATAATTCCCCCTCAAGAGTTCTCTCTCTCTCTCTCAATCAATTACAACCAACTCAATTACTGAGTTGTCTTCCCTTACATGCTATGGGGATCTAACCTTACTATATAGTATACTACAATACTAGGGTTTCTTGAGCCATGCATTCTCCACCCTTAGATCCACCTCTTAAATCAAAGGCTCAAATATGTTTTGCTAAAAATAGTTTAGCTAAAAAAAGCTCATCTAAAAATAGCAATTTTGAAAATGCACAAAAGTCGGTGTTGGTCTGAAGATGACCAATGTCAGCCGACCCCTAACCAATGTCGATCGACCCCTAACCAATGTCGATCGATGCCGGTTGACCCCTAACTGATGTTGGTTGGTTCTGACTGATGTCGGCTATTGTGTAAGCCCAGCAACCTCCACATTAGCTCATTAGTGAAGCTTTTAGCTCCACAACTCAACAATCTCCCACTTGGAGATAAACAGCTACACCTGTACTTATACAGCAACATCCTCTAAACATCTCTGGCTTGTTTCTCCCTCTTAAAGTTCAATCTTGAAGACCAACAAAAGTTGAATGAAGATTCAACTTCTCCTTTGTTATCAGCTTTGTTAACATATCAACAGGGTTCTTATCCATATGGATCTTTTCCAGCTTCAATTGTCCATCCTCCAATACCTGTCTAATGAAGTGGTACCTAAGCTGTATATGTTTGGTTCTTGAATGAAAGGCTGAATTCTTTGCCAAATGAATTGCACTTTGACTATCACTGTACAATCTGCAACTCTCTTGCTCTTTTCCCAACTCTTCCATGAACCAAGTCATCCAAATCATTTCCTTGCTAGCCTCTGTGACTGCAATGTATTCTACCTCTATAGTAGACAAGGCAACAACCTTCTACAACTTTGAAATCTAGATAACCATCATTCCACCAATAGTGAACACATATCTTGTGGTGCTTCTCCTACCATCCAAGTCACCTACCATATCTGAGTCTACATACCCATGTAGAGAAGTGTTTGACCCTCCATAGCATAAATGCCTACTATTGGTCCCTATCAGATATCTAAGAATCCACTGAACTGCTTTCCAGTGTTCCTTTCCTGGATTGGCCATAAACTTGCTGACAACTCCCACTACTTGGGCAATATCAGGTCTAGTACATACCATTGCATACATTAAGCTCCCAACTGCTGAAGCATATGGAACTCTACTCATGTACTCAACCTCATCATGTGATTTAGGACACTGTTCTTTGCTCAACTTGAAGTGTCCAGCCATAGGTGTGCTTACTGGTTTTGCATACTGCATATTGAACCTCTCCAACACCTTATTCACATAATCCTCTTGAGGCAAAATCAAACTATGATTTTTCCTGTCTCTCTTAATACTCATGCCAAGGATTTTCTTTGCTGCTCCTAAATCCTTCATGGCAAATGTGTGAGCTAATTTTATCTTAAGCTCAGTAATTTTCTGCATGCGTGAACCTACAACAAGCATATCATCTACATATAGTAACAGGATAATATAACTACCATTATCCAATCTATTAAAATAAACACAATGATCAGATTGACATTTACTAAAGCCATGCTCTGTCATAAACCTGTTAAACCTCAAATACCATTGTCTTGGAGCTTGCTTAAGACCATATAAGTTTTTCTTCAACCTGGACACAAGTTTCTCCTTACCTTTGACTTCAAAACCTTCTGGCTGATCCATATATATCTCTTCATCCAAATCTCCATGAAGAAATGTTTTCTTAACATCAAGCTACTCAAGATGCAAATCCTCAATAGCAACTAAAGACAATACAGTCTGAATAGAAGTCATCTTTACTACAGGAGAAAAAATTTCACCAAATTAATACCTAGTTTCTGTGTAAATCCCTTTACTACCAACCTGGCCTTATGTCTCAATTGTCCATTCTCTCCTTCCTTTAACCTGTATACCCATTTGTTTTTTAGTGCTTTCTTTTCAGCTGGCAACTCAACCAAATCCCATGTATGGTTCTCTTCTAGGAATCAATTTCCTCATTCATGCCATGCTTCCACTATTTCTTGGATTCTACCTGCATTGCCTCATCAAAACTTTTTGGTTCTCCACCATCAGTGAGCAACGAGTAGTATAAAGAAGGGGAATAATGAATTGGAGGTTTACTTACCCTTTTAGACCTCCTTATGGGTGTTTGAGACTCATTTACAGCTTGTTGTCCATCCAAATTTCCTTTTGACAGTGATCAATCTCGGTCATCTCTGACTGACGTCGGTCTGCACCCGACCAATGTCGATTCCTCTTGACCGACATTGATTTCCACCTGACTGATGTCGGTCTGCACCCAACCGATGTCGATTCCCACCTGACTGACGTCAGTTTCCACCTGACTGACATCGGTCTCTGTGTTTTTTTGTGAGTGATATTTTTACCCACGAGCTCATTTTGGATCATAACCTCTTCCAAATCAAGATTGACCTGCTCAGAATTATTCAGCCTCTTGAGATGATCACTGTACATCACCTTCTCATTGAAAACTACATCACGCCTTCTAATAATGTCAAAAACATTAGATTTTCTCTTTATACAATAAACCCATACCTTTCTTGTAGCATCATCAATAAAAGAAACATAATACTGTGATCCTCTGATAGAAGCTACCTGAGCTTGTCCCCACACGTCTATGTGAACAAGCTCCAACTTGTGATTCTTTTTTGTTGACCCAGTTTTGAGAAACCTCACTTTCTTCTATTTCCCAAAAATACAATGGTTACAGAAATCTAGATCTATGCTTTTCAAATCTGAAAGCTTACCTTTTGACTTAAGAACATTCATTCCCTTCTCACTCATGTGACCAAGCCTACAGTGCCACAACTTTTCATCTACATCTAAAGTAGATACAATAGAAGTAGAATAATTAGTAATACAAGTAGATAGATAAAGTGTACCTACTCTCTTACCTTTTGCTAATATAAGTGCACCCTTGAAAACTTTCCAAGATTCAACTGTGAGAGTTACTGTGCAACCCTCATCACCCAACTTTCCTATAGAAATTAGATTCCTCTTCAGGATGGGTACATGCATGACATCCTTCAACACCCATGTGTTGCCATTCTACAATTTCAGCTGCACTTTTCCTTTGCCAATAATTTTACAAGGCTCATCATCCCCTAAATAAACTTTTTCAAAATCTCCATGGACATAATCATTGAAATTTTTTTATTTGGGGTTTCATGGAAAGAGGCACCAGAATCTAAAACCCATGATTCTACTTTATTATCCAAAGAAAATATAAGAGCATCATGTGTAACAATACCTAAAACTTTTTCTTCTTTATTACCTTCACGCTGATTTTCTTTGTTATCCTTCAACCAACAATCTTTCTTTTCATGCCCTTTCTTTCCACAATTCCAGCAAGTTATTCTTCCATTTCTAAATTTAGATCTGCTTCCCATCTTTGACCTTGATTTCCCTTGCTTTCCCTTCTCTCTTTGCCTTTCCATGCTTTCAACACTTAAAGCATTACCTGATGTTTCCCTTATGCTTTTCCTACAAATTTATTCATTCAAGATTACACTAACAACATCATCAACTTTCAAGATATTTGAAGTAGATGCAGTATTACTAACTACCATTACCAAACTATGCCAACTTTCAGGTAAAGAGCATAAGAGTAAGAGAGCCTTAATTTTATCATCAAAAACTATTTTGACTGAATTTAATTAATTTACAATTGTATGGAAATCATTAAGATGACTAGATACAGATCCACCTTCCTACATTTACAAATTAAATAATTGCTTCATAAGATATACCTTATTCAAAGCTGAGGGTTTTTCGTATAAATTTTCCAAAGTATCCATTAACTCTACCGTTGTCTTTGCCTGTGATAAGTTGGAAACCACAGAAGCTGCCAAGCTCAACCTTATAGATCCAAGAGCCTTTCTATCAAGAACATTCCATTCTTCATATTCCATATCTGTGGGCTTACTTGAAACCCCACCCAATGGTAAATACAGATCTTTCTGATACAGATAATCTTCAATCTGCATCCTCCATAATTGATAATTCTTACCATTGAATTTTTTCATTCTTAGTTTACTTTCTTCTGCCATTACTTTGCTCCCACTCAATCAGAAACCCCTGTGAGTGAATTTTGTAATCAACAAACACTAACATGCTCTGATATTAGTTGTTAGGATCTTAGAGTACAATTGATTACTTTTGTATAAGCAACTAAACACGGAATTGAAACCAGAATTAATAAGTAACTAGAAATCAAAAACAATAAATAATAAGAGATACGAGAAACAACCAATCTGTATTAAACTCTTCCAGAAGGAAATAAAATGAAGAAATCTCTCTCTCCTCACACCTCTCAGATGTATAGTAATTCTCTCTCAAGAGTTCTCTCTCTCTCTCAATCAATTACAACCAACTCAATTACTGAGTTGTCTTCCCTTACATGCTATGAGGATCTAACCCTACTATATAGTATACTACAACACTAGGGTTTCATGAGCCATGCATTCTCCACCCTTAGATCCACCTCTTAAATCAAAGGCTCAAATATGTTCTGCTAAAAATAGTTCGGCTACAAATAGCTCAGCTAAAAATAACAATTTTGGAAACGCACAAAAGTCGGTGTCGATCTAAAGATGACCGATGTCAGCCGAACCCTAACCAATGTCGATCAACCCCTAACTGATGTCGACTGATGCTGATCGACCCCTAACCGATGTTGGTTGGTTACCAATGTCAGTTACTATGTAAGCCCAACAACCTCCACATTAGCTCATTAGTGAAGCTTTTAGCTCCATAACTCAATAGGGAGCACATTTACTAGTAGTAGCTTTCACATTTATGGCTAACATATCTACAAGTACCACCAAATCAGTTAAATTCTAGCACTTACATTAGGGCTAACATCTATTAATGGCATATTAAGGAAAATGATAGTGGTTAAGGAAAATTATAGAAATTAAGCTAAATGTTAGGGGTAAAGGATAATTAAATGAAAGAATGTCTTAGTTGGTTACACTTAGAATCAAGGATGTAATAAATTGAGCCCATCATCATAGGGCTAACGGGCTAATATAATGGATGGATGGGGGGAGGATACATGGAGTATGAAACATGCATGTGGAGTTTAACTATGAGTGTGACATCCACTTGCAAGATGGATACTCCAAGGGTAGATGGAGTATCCAATAATCACATGGATTTCAAATGTCAATGTGACCTCCACATGCTTTCTAGATATTCCAAGGGTAAACTAATTATCCAACAGACATATGGAGGTCAACTGTCAGCATGACCTCCATGTGTCTACTGGATACTATAAGGGTCCATCCCCTCTGTCCATTCCATTGGCACATTAGCCCTTTGATAATTGGCCCCACTTCTTACATCCTTGATTACCCACATGCCTTTACCCTATTCCATTTCTTTTTTTCCATTACCATATTCCTTTTTGACCTCTACAAGAGATCATGTGCTCATTACTCGATACCATAAGCATGCACCATATTTTTAGGAGAATACTAGAGGATCCATTTACTATATTAGTTGGTTACGCACAATGAATTAGATTTTCTGCATTGTTGAATCTTATTCCCTTTTTGCATATATTGGTTTAACATTTAGGAAGGTCACAACCTTAACATTTTTGGATGAGGAAGCAATGAAATACATAAATTTTTTTTAAAGTAATACATTCACCATGGATAAAATTGTATTTTTTTAACATATATTATATTTTATTTAAAATTTTATATTTTATCATGTACAACATTGTATATTTTTTCACTAAAATTGATAGAAAATATTCATCTAAATATTTTTCTTTTTTCTTTTGACAACTAAATATATTATGTCATGCACTGATGTCATGTATCATTTGGAGTAACCTATAATGGCATCCATGGTGGTGGTGGAGGTAATAATGTGAGAACTCAATTTTTTGTTTTCATTTTACCATCATAATGCACTTTTAACCTTTTTTTATTTTACTATCGTATGAGACATTTTAATCTTGCTTAAATACAAAGATTGAAAAAAATATGATATCTTGATTATTTACCTCATAATTTTATAGATTGTGTGAAGAAGATTAAATAACATTATCAATCACTAGATATGAATGTCCTCACTTTTCATACACTCCATCTCATTTGGATTTTCATGTCTGACTTCTCTGGACATGGTAGATGTAATGAATAAGAACACTGCAACTCCAAGTAAGTATGTTTCATTTTACTATATATTTTAATTGATCAATCATGATATAAAATTTTCACATAATTGGGTTATAAATCCTTCAATGTATAAATTGGGCATATGATGCACCACATTTTTATCATACATAAATTTGACATATAAATAGTTCAAATAATACAGACAATGCATTACATTTATATCCCTTTCATAAATAGGTAATGCATATAAACAATTGTTGCTAGTTTGCTTCTTTGTAGATGAGTGTAATCCTTTTTTATTCTTAAAATTATCTTGTCATTAGTATACAGTGCTATAATATTATGTATATGAAATGGGGTGTATGTTATCTTATCAGTGGATTATGTGACTGTTTGTGACCCAAAACATGGTTTTGATCCTTTTGAGAGCCTTCACTCATTAGTAGCATAATTGTCTCCAATAAAGTTACATGGCACATATAAATGAGGAATGAAGAATTTGTATATCTTTGGCTAATAATTTGATGGAGTATAAGAGATGCCAACACAAATTATTAATGACATCTTGGATAAACTAAATGACATTGATTTAGTAATATGAAAACATTATTTGGTTTTAGGTTAATTTATTTAATTATTTCAAAAATTATAAGTTGTATGCAATGTTAATCATTCATAATTTTTTATTTAAACTTAGATACAGACAACCCTTGGTGGTTCGCAGCCAACGAAAAATGTTAATGTTGTTGAACCTGGACCTCTATCTCTTCCAGTTGAAAATTTTAGTATTTTGAATTGATAATATTCAAATTTTAAATTTTTTAATATTTTGATCAATCATGATTTATAATTTTAACTGGTTTAGCCTTTTAATACATAATGTGGATCATGACAAGCATGCCAAACTTAGGAGAAGCTTCCCTAGGTTTCACCAATAATATCATAAAAAAAGGGAACAATAAAGGAAGGTGGTAAGTTTTTATTAATATATTATATTTAAATGTCCATATTCTTTTATTAAATCATAAATTATCATTATAAGTAATGCACTACTTTTGTATCACAATAATGGTAGGGAGGATGGATGAATTACTCCCATTCGTAGGAAGAGTAGAAGAATTAAACAGATGAAACTATGCTTCACAACCTCCTTCCATGCACATGGACAACCTCTTCCCATAGATAAAGTAATATGGAATAACATAATATGTGGCATTTATAAGTTTATGAAAATTTATAGTGATCATTGCTTTTTTTAATTTTTCCTACAAAGGAACCTATTATTGTCTCTAAGGAAGAGATAAAATTACATTTTTTCATAAAAGGATAAGGATGATCTAGATTATGATGTTGCAAATGATTCTCGTGATATAAGGTCAATTATTATGTCACATTCTTCCACTTTCAATTCGCACATATATATTATTGTATACATATTTTATATTACAACTATTACACTTCTTTATCAAGTAAACAATGTTAATGAGAAGGGGTGTATACATGTTCCATTAGAGGTTGAGGAATTTACAAATTGTGAGCTGCTAAAGGATTTGTTGGCAACCTCTCCACATGTACAAGGGTCTAGTTAGATTGAGAATGTAATATGTTAGGATTTGAGAGTTTTCTTTGCCATGTGAAACATGATTGTGATATTATTTTATTACTTTTACCTACATAGGAACCTATTACCCTCCCTCAAAGGAAGAGCTCAAGAATGGAATGAATGACTAATGCAACCTCTTCACATGTACATGACCATAAAAAAAAAGGATAGGTTAATATGTTCAGATTTTTAAATATTTATTTAAGTCATATGAAACATGATTCTAGTATTATTTTATTGCTTTTACCTATGTAGGCACTCATTATCTTCCCTCTTAGGAAGAGAAAACAAATGGAACATGGGAAAACTTTGAAGGACAAGGTATAATTTAGGGATTTTTGATTTTTTAAAAGTTCTATGAAGCAAGACAATGATCTTATTTTTGTGTTTTTACTTGCATAGGAATATGTTACCATCTCCAAGTAAGTAAGGGAATCAAATGTTTCATGTGAGCACAAAAAGAAATTTGAATTTCATCAGCCATAGGATTTTTGCAGTGACATGGAATGATCTCCACATTGTACAAGGTAATTATCCCATGTTTTTATATTTTTAATTCATATGTATATCTTATAAATTCAAAATTAGAGATGCTTGTTTAATTTGAACCTTTTGATGTGTGTAGATTATATTTGAGTATGTAGAGCATGGTTACAATATTATTTAGGAGATTAGATATAGGGACCAATTCTATTATATTACACCACAATGTCTTGAATTTTACAAAGGTGGGAAGAAATTCTAATCAAAACCAGAGTTCAATTCACACTATGCTGAAATACATGTGTTACTTCCCATTTTAGATCATCAAGCACCAAGGCATCCAATCAATAGAAGATAATGAATGTATATTGAATGGAATTTGTATCAATAACTATATGAGATGCGTAGACATAGGAAACTCAATTTAAAAAAAAAAAAAAAAAAAAAAAAAAAAAAAAAAAAAAAAAACATGTTTATGACTTTGACAATTTGAGCCCTGAAGGGATGGTAACCATAAAAGAACTCAAGATATAAAATTCTGAAGAAAATAAAAAGGAAAGGAGGAGGGAGATACTAGGCAGATGTAATTTGTGAAAGTAAGTGATACATTATGTTTTCCTTTATATTTATTCCTTCACCAATACTTGCATATATTGTGCTTACACATGAGTTATGAAACATGAGAGGAAAAAGAAACTTCATTGGTTGAAAAGAAGAATGTGAATGGGAGAAGATGAGACTTGAAGGAGAAGGTATATTTGTTTATCCTTGGTTTTTCAATCACTCTTACTCTTGAATAAAATAATCATGAATTTTATTTATTATTTATGAATGTAATTGTATTTATTTTTTTAATAGCATGAAAAGGATTTTTCAATACAAAATAAGGAATGAAAGAGGGGAAAAAAAGTTTGAATAAATATTTGATTTAGTTTGTGGAGATTCATTATGTTTTTATCATACATCATGTCAAATATTATGTTATTGTTATGATACACTGAGTATAGTATAAATGTGATATCGAATCTTCTATTATAAATTGATTTGTTCAAGATAACGTGAGTTTTCCCATAGGGAATTGTATGTAGATATTTATCTTCACTAAATAAATTGTGCCATATGCACGTTACAAATCATTTGTCTTTCTATGATATGATTGTAACATGCATATAAGGGTCACAAAAGTAATTATGTCTTTGAATGTGGATTAATATGTGAGTTAGTTGACCCCAATAAAGTTGATTAACAAAAAATACCACTATTCTACCTTATTTCATTGGTTTTATCTTCAAAAGTGTCCCATCCAAACTATGTTAAACACTCAAGGTTCTCTTATGTTTTAGTTTCATTTAGGGTCAGATGTCTATGGTAAGAATTCATTGGGATCAAGTACATAGGGTTTGATGGAAGACTTCTGGACACAAAATCTTATATTTCTCTTATTTTGAAGAATTAAAACATGTAACTTTCTTTATGCATGCCCAAGTTTTGTACACATCAAATCATATCCATGCATTTGATTTCTTTATGATGGAGTTTTAAAATTTTGTAAATGTTAATTTATTTTGATATGAGATATGCATTTGATTTGAATGATTTGTGAGGGAAGTCATATAGTTTCCCATAATAAAAGGTCCTTTAAGATGGGTTTTTCTTGAATCATTTTTCTTTACATTCAAATCAATGAATTTCATGTGATTTCAAAATTTGTTAACATTAGTACTTATATCTATGATCAAAATTCAAGATTTACTTCTCAACATTGTTTTTGGGTGAGTATAACTCTAGTATCTATTGACTATTATGAAAACTTTACCTTGGTTTTCTAAATGGTGGAAGAATGGATATTTTTTTATATTCATGATGTCTTTAGAAACCAAGTTGTTTGTAAAGTCTCAATTTTTTAAGATTGACAACCTTCCTAGGGAGTTGAGAGATCACATTATTAAAGTTGACAAGATGAAACATGAGTATGAATATTTATTAAAGCTACTAAAAGAGAGGAATATCAAGCTCAGAGGTGCTCAAGATGAGATAATGTGGGGAACCTTTGGAAAATTAGGAAAATATCACGTCTAGAAAAGTTATGTCATGCTTATGTCAGAAAATTAGAGTTATATTCTCACTAATGACAACATTTGGGAGATGCTATAGAGGGTTAAATCAATTCCCAAAATTTATTTATTCATAGGGAATTTCTCCCATAAGGTCTTCTCTATGTGTTCAATGGAAGAAAGAGGCTGAAGATAGAAATCATATTTTTATCCATTGTGAATCATAATGTTATTAATAAAAGTTAATAGAATTTTTATATTGTTTGGGTATTTTATAAAAAAGGCATAAGAAATGATTATTCATGTTATTGGGATCTCATAATTATATATAAAATTTATGTCTAGCTATCTAATAACTAAGGTAGAATAAAGTCTCATTTCGGTTATTGGGATCTCATAATTATATTTGAAAGTTATGAAAAAAGGAAAACCTCATAAATTTACACATAAAATTATTTTGAAGTTCATAATTCAATTATGATTTGAAATCTAGCCAATTATTGATTGTCTATTACTATTTTTTCTGCATAAATTAAATTATATTCATCCATATGCCTAGGGAAACCACTTTTTAGTTGTTCCATTGTCGCATCACCTTGGTTAATTTGACTATGTCTCCCACCTTTTGGATGATTAAAATAGCTCTATTTGGTCATAATTTAAAATATGTTATAGTATGTATTATTATCACCAATGTTGGTAGCTTTTTTCTTGCTACTATCATTCCATAGCACATATAATCATGTTATATACTATAGACA
Source organism: Torreya grandis (assembly GCA_037957365.1). Lineage (NCBI taxonomy): Eukaryota > Viridiplantae > Streptophyta > Pinopsida > Cupressales > Taxaceae > Torreya > Torreya grandis. The sequence continues at coordinate 3,281,017 of JARHVA010000389.1, forward strand.
ATGAATTGCATTGACATAGATTTTTTATTAATTAATGATTAATTTACCCCATACCTTTTACATGTTTTATGCCCCATGGCATGTACCATATAAAAGTGGCATGTGAGTATGGCTTATAATGAAATGTAATGGGTCTTCATTTATCATGCCATATGCCAATTACTCATTAAATTCATATTCAAAGGTCAAGTGTGCAAGTCATCATGAAAATTAATTATTATAAAATGGAATAATAATAAGAAAGTGATCCTGATAGACACCCCCCTTCTCCCTAAGATAACATCCATATTTCATCCTTTCATCATTTCCTCTTGGTATAGAGTCACAAAAAAATCATCAAAGTTGTAAGTATGTTTATACATACATAACAACATCATCAAACTTTCAAGGATGTTTATCCACTTTCTTCAATGTAAGGGAAAGCTCACATCCTTCACATTATTTGTAATGGTATACATAGATCAAGTATATATATTCACTAGTTGTATAACACCTTTTATTATAGTTTTTATAATGCCCTGTATCTTTCTTGTCCATATAATACCCTTTACATTCTATTTAATGGTCTACTATTGTCCATATTTATATAAAAAGTAAAGGATTCAATATACCATCAGTCTGTATAAGAGTTTACTCTTATCTATCTTATTACAATCTGTATAATACCCTACATATTTATTGTCTATATAATACATTTTAACTTCTGTGTAATGGTCTATTGTTTTCCATATTTGGTGTCAATTTAATTGGTACACTTACCCACTCAAGCCTACTATAATATCTTCTTGCAAATAGATCTTTTTATTCTAATAAAAAGACACTCTCAATGACCTTAAAGGAAAGGACAGGAGTTGGATATCTCTAGTATGTATAATGCCCTACATCTTACTTATATGTATAATACCATTTAATTTATGTGTAATGGTCAATTATTGTACATCTTGATATATAAAGGAAAGGATATAATAGACAATCAGTCTGTATAATGATCTATTGTTATATGGTTGTCCATCTTATTGCAGTCTCTATGATGCCCTAAATCTTGCTTGCCTATATAATACACTTTACATTGTGTAATGATCTATTTTTTTCCATATTAATATATAAATGAAAGGAACCAATGAACCATTAGTTTGTATAATGGTTTACTATTGTACATGTTATTACAATCTTCCTAATGCCCTACATGTTACTTATTTGCATAATACCCTTCACATTGTGTATAATGGTCCAATGTTTTCCATTTTGATACAAAAATTTGGGAAATAATGAATATCCACGTCACTATATTAAAATTTTTGTGGTTTTTCAGTAATAGACAAAAATAAAGATAAAAGGAAAGCAACCAATGAAGTTGTCAAGAGCATATTGATTGATATTTTAAGTGTAAATTGTGATCCCAACAATCAGACTTCAGGTGGCATCCCTTCATAGGATTAGATGTTTGTTTATGTTTTTATTATCATATACTTACTAAAAATTTGTGGTTTTGATTCTATGTAGCTTCCAAAAATCTCAATCCCACTCAATCAAATAATTTTGTGGACCAACCTCAAAGTCTTAAACAAATGAATGTAAAGGTGAATGATGAATTTTGAGAATGTGAACTAAGGCATTTGAAGATGAGGGTAGATGTATAAGAGCAATGGGAAAAGGCTAGAAAATAAATGGAGGATAACTTGAAGGAAGCCATTGAATGAATGAATACAAACATATCATTTCCAAAAAATTAGAACAAGGAGATAAAGATTTGTATTGAATGTGTAAGGAAAGAAAAACTACAGGTTCAAATGTGGATCGTAGATCAAATTACATCACTGAGACTATATGAAGCTATGAAAAGTGATAGGGCTATTACTTTGGAAGCAAATAATTATAGGAATGTAAGACAAAATGAAATTTATGAATAATAGATTTAAGTGTGGACAAACTTTGTAATCCATCTTATGACATGCCCTATAACAGCTCCTACTACATCCATGCTTCCTAACTTCAACGTTGATAATAATGATCATTATTAGTATGTTCATAAACTATGCTTTATTTCACTATAGTTGTCAACTTTTACATTTATATGGTTCAATTCATAATATTTTTTAACTTTGTAGTTATTATAGCTTAGGAAATTCAAAAAATATGAATATGCATGCCTCACAAGAAAGTGAAATTTGAAAACATTTATAACACCGTGTGTGATAAATTGGTTAAAGTATGGATGATTTACTGGCACATGTGATATTTATTATGGATGATTTACTTGTAAATTTATCTTTTATTTATGTTGTTAATTTATTGGTAATCGTAATATAAATTCTATATAAAAATATTAAATAGTATTATAGCTTGTTGGCACTCTTAATGGGTTTGGCATTAATAGAATGAATCCCAAATTGGGGATTATACAAAATGTGCAAAGTGATTACATCCTTGATACAAGACCCATCCTTATTAACTTTAGATGACATAATCGCTTACCAATGAAATACTTGGTGATGATGCAATCATTATCATAAATTGAGATTTATAGCCATTACTATCTTAATCACATGTAATAAGACATGAAAATATCACTTTTAATATTTAAGTATAATGATAAAAACTTGAAATAACATAATGAAACTTTCATTCATTTAAAATACTAATAAAAACTTGACATGGTAAGTACTCTTTACTAGGAGAGATCCCTTAATTCATTGCTTCTACATACATTATTTTACTTTCCCACTCCCCATGAAATACCCTAATATTATACACAACACATATAATGGAAATACTTCAAATAAAGAAAAAAAAATCATAAACTAACACATATGAACTCTCCATTCCCCCAAAACTCTATAATAGAGTTTCATGTTAGGCATATTATAATATCTAATTCGGCATCATTAACCACATATCATGGTTGTAGTGCCAATGATGGTTTATGTTGTTCATCATTTATATTCAACTCTAACTTAAAAAGTGGTAAAAGAGGCTCATTAACAGTGTTTTGTAACTACATAAATGGCAAAACCATGCTAGTACCATTGGATGAAGCACCAACACTACTTGCTCTACCCCACTTTTCCATTGCTTTCACATCCCCAACATCCTATACATATTTGATATTCACATCAACAAACTACTAAAAATTTGACTCTACCTATCTATGAAGTTGAATAGCTTATCATCTCTTACATAAATCTTATCAAACATTTGGTCACACATTAATTTAGAATTACTTTCAATAATCGCATTCTCTATATTGTGATCATAAAGAGTCATAAGACCATGAAGAAGAGCTACATAGTATGAATCATAAAATTTGCTACCATTATTAATTAGAATAGAATTAAAGGATATCACTTATTTCCTCAGACCATAAATAATATACACATATTTTAAACATGCATCGTTTGTATCATAGTAAACAATAATAAACAAGACATATATGTTTTCCATAATCCTGTATGAAAAAGAAGACATTAAACAAACATAAGAATCTTCAATATTCATATACACATATAATTTTAATGAAAATATGTTGGCACACCCTAAGATGTTAATGAAAAGAATTTGAATACATACCATTAGGTTGAAGTAGTCAATAATACAACCAATGGGTTTATATGATATTTCTATCATTAACTTGGTAGAGTTATGAACAAAAAAGAACACTAAGTGTTTTGAAATCCCATAAGAAATACTAATATTGAGTACTAAGTTAAGAGAAAAATAACATAGAGAGAAACATAGTACTAATATATCCACCACCTATGTTAATATTTCCATTAGCAACAGGAAATTAAACATTAGAAACACTCATTTCTATCACATGTTAAGGGAATAGCTGAGTCACAAAAGATATATGCACATTTAAACATAGAATAAGGTAAGATCCTAAAATCATTCCCAAACAGGCATACCATCAAGGGGTTCAAGAAGTCAATAACATAATAAATGTTTAATTCTATGAGGCTTATACTACTAACTTGATTGAGTTATGAAGAAAAATGAACATAATAAGTGTTTTACAAACCAACAATAAATAGCTATACATCTCCACCCTTCATATTATTAGAATCATCACTAAATAAATGAGGAGTATTATGCTGATTGTATTATTGATTTATTGAAGGGAATTAATTATTTGTTAGGGCATAATCATATCATTCAATGCATAATCATTGCTTGTATTGTTGAATATCCAACCCTTGAGCATAAAATCATTCCCAAATAAGCATACCATAAAGTTTAAGTGGTAAATATAACATTCAATGGGTTTCCATGATCCTCCTTTTATTAACTTGATAAGTGTTTTACAACCCCACAAGAAAGGAGTAATATTGAGTACTAAGTTAAGAGAAACATAACATAGAGGAGAAACATAGTACTAAGATATCCACCACCTATGTCAATATTTATATTAGTAAAATGAAATTAAACATTAGAAACATCCATTCATATCACCATTTAAGGGAATAGTTGAGTCACAAAAGATAGATACATATCTAAACATAGAATATGGTAAGATTCTAAAATCATTGCCAAATAGGCATACCATCTGGGGGTTCAAAAAATCAACAATATAGTCAATGTTTTTCCATGAGCCTTATATTATTAGCTTGATTTATTTATCAATAAAAATTAACATAAGTGTTTTTGTAATCCCATCCTTCATATTAGGACAATTATCACTGAGGAACTGAGGAGTATTATGTTGACTATATTGTTTTCCTGCTTGAAGGAATTAATGATTAGTGAGGGAAAATCCATTCACTAAATGCATAATTTATTTTTCACATGTGTGTAATTAGGATATGCTACATATAATTTATTTGAAAACATAATTTTTTTAGTGTCAGTTACTACTTCAAACAGAACTCATACTCCTTATACTTTGCCTCCTACAATAAGGCATTGACTGCATTGTTAACTACTTCAACCCCTAACGATATGCTTATTTGGGAATGATTTTAGGATCTTAACTTGTATGCTGAAATGTGCATATATATTATGTTATTGAGCTCATGTTTATGGTTTTTTATAACTATACTTGACTATATGTAAACAAAAAGGGTCAAATTTCTATACATACAAATTCCTTTACAATATAAAAGCTACAATACAGAGGTACATAATTTAAATCCCTTTAAGTGTAGCATATACAATAATGATTGTGTATTGAATTCATATATGTTCATTGAATTATATGTATCATACAATAATTACACAAAATATTCAATAAATTATGCATTGCATGAATCATTATACCCTAACTAATTAATAATTCCTTCACATAGTCAATAATATAGTCAACATAAATAAAACCCAATTGTATTATGAAATCTAGTTATGATATGCCCTTCTGAGATGCTGAACCATTATCATGTTCAAGGGCTAGGGATTCAATAATGAAGACAATGCAATTCATTGTAGCTACCAACCTATATACTAAAATGCCTCCCTAGGGATGCTCATATCATTTGCACTTCTAAAATTAGGTAATGGCAAATGGAGAATGGATATGGACTCCTACACAGGTACAAAATGAATACTATAATGTAAAATTAAAATTGATATACTCTTTTAATAGGGGAAAGGTGCACAAGTAACAAGTAAACTTTCAATGGATAGGAACATTTTATTTTATGAACTATCTTTCTTTCACTTAACTGATGTCATTTGGCTTAACTACTATCATTTACCTTAACTACTATCATTTTCCTTGACCATTATTGTTTTCCTTAACATGTTGTTAATGGATGTTATCCCCATTATGAGTATTAATGGTTAAGGTGGTCTGATTTGTCATGTCCCCATCAGGCTTCACTAGTCTACATCACACTGAATGAAGACTTTGTTAAGCACACAAATCACTTCAAGATTTAAATTCATGAATTGCATTGAATGACATATTGGTATTGTTCAAATATCAAAACCTAGAATATAATTCTAAGAAGCACAATGGTTTCAAATCAAATGAAACATAGTAGCGACTTATATTTTAAAGAGGAGTTAAAATGAATGCTTACTAAGAACAAATTAGGCTTCATACATTAAGAAGTATTGGGGATCACCCATGAGTAAGGGCATAAACTACCCGAAGACCAAAACAAAGAATAAGATAGACAATAAGTTAAGGTAGAGATTTTCATGTTATTGAAAGCCATGTTCAGATTTAAAAAGGTCTAATTACAAGTATAGAAGCAAACATAATTATTCAAGGCCATATTGGCTAGCTAAAACCTGAATTGCAATCCACAAGAAAAATTTACCAACCCAAGAGCAATAATAGGAAACAAGCCACAAGCAAGAATGGCTTAGCACTAAAACAAGAACAACCTAAAACACACAACTAACCCAAAATCAAACCATAGCAACAAGTAAGTAAAACACTCAATTCATTTATGATACAAGATAACATGGTCTTCTATATATGCTCCTACATCAAACACCCATGGTAGATGAAAATGACCACGAGATCCCTCTCATGAACCTATAGTGAACTACTCTAGTGATTTTTCATGCTTGGAAATCTCAGATACATTCATCCAAATTGTGTCTTTAGCTGTTCTACCCTTCCACTTGACTAAGTACTTGTAGTAATTGTGATCTCGTCTCTTCTTAAAATTTTGAATTTCTAAAATAGATTTCATTGATTCTTTCACTGGTTGTGGCAGTTGCTCCATCCAATCTTAATGTTGGACCACTAATTTTATACCAATTTATATTCTAAATACTTTTTGGAATACACACACACACACACACACACACACACACACACACACACACACACACACACACATGCTCTCTCATATCTTTGTAATTGAAGTAACAATGAAATAAAAATGTGTCTATAATGTAAATTTGTACTTGATTCTCCATAACTAGTAGCTTTAATAGTGAAACTTATCTGGTTCTTCTTTTGGAATTTTCTCTACACAAGAAGCAGCCCCAAGGAACATTTGAGGGATTGCCCCCATTACTTTTAGATACTAAACTTAGAGCTGTGAAATTCATCAGTGAGAAATTTCAATCAGTTGTTGCAAAGTTTGAGAGTATTCTGAATCCTCATAATTTCTACAAAAATAACCAAAAGTGAAGTAAAAGAGGAATGCATTGTATGGTATGGTTTGAAAAAAGGAGGTATTATTAAATATGCATCATGAAAAGAAATGGATGGGATATTACAAAGTTCCTCAAACATGGGAGGAGGCTCCTTTGACCCTATGGCAGATGTTGTGCCCCGTATGCCTACATAATTTACATGAATCTGCACTTGATATGATAAAATATGAGAGTTGAAATTGAAGGTGGTATGTTACGAACATAATTTTCTATGGATTAATTTGGCTCTTGGTGAAAATAATAAATTCTATTTGAGGTTTCTTCACAAATTCAGAGTGCCTAGAAGGCAGATATGAGAAATTTTTGAGAAGGATCCTCCTATTTGTTAAAACAAATACACACTTTGTGGGTGGTCCTCCTAAATTCAGTAGCCATAGGCTGAATATCTATCTTGTGTTGTGTGTACTTAAATTTGGTACCAACATGTTTATGAGGGATTGAATTAGACTCGGAGTTGGGTTTTAAAGGTAAGAAGGGGTCTTAGTCCTTTTTTTTTAATTGTTTAAAAAATTATACCTTTCTTTTATTTTATATATAAACTTATGGTAATTGTTTGAATAGTTATTATATTTTTATTTAAAAATTTGGTTGATAAAAAAATAAATCCTCAACCAATTTGATTTCAAGGGATGATTAATTCACCATTATAATAATGACATGAGGCAACATTAGTTTTAAATTCACTTATCCTCATAATTCAAAATTTTGTTGAAGGTCAACGACTTTTTTAGAGATAACTTTGGACTATGGGTGATCCATTTAATTCACAGTCATTTTTTATTTTTGTTTTTGTTTTGTTTTGTTTATGTTTTTTGTTTATTTATTTTTGAATAAAGAAAGAAAAATAGAGGATGAGGTGGAATTTTGAATATAAGTGTGTGATAATAACGTTGAAGTTTAAGGGAGGTGAATAGATTTATGATGGGTCAAATCTTACAAGAATGTGCATGTAGAAGAAGATATTCAATTAAAATGTTGATCAAATTTAGGTATAGGATGATGGTTTATGGTATAAAATGTGGTTGGAAAAGGAGGAAGAAAAAAAATCTTAAAATTTAAAGATATATAATAAGGTGAAAGCGGACAACATCGTAAAGTCAATTGGATAAAAAGAAATAGCTCTTAATATTCAACTTACCTTTGTGAGATGGAGCTCACATATTTTAAAACTATGGATGTTTAATATAGGAGCATCCAAGTTCACATGTAATTTTGCACAGTTTATCTTGTTCTTGTGCAAGTTTTCTTGTGCACATTTATCTTGTGTTGTGCAAGTTTTCATCAATTATGATAATTTTATGTGCATAAAAAAAGATCAATGCCAAGATAAATGACATAAATCAAATGTCCCACTAGTAAATAAATGAAGGATTGATGGTTTTATTCATCTCCCATTGGTTAAAAATAACATTTTATTAGAATCATGATGAAACTATCACTTAATGAAGATGATGGTTTCAATAAACCAATATGCATTAATGAATGGTTTATGAAACCTCTATGGTAGTCACATAACCATCAGTGTGTAGGAACCAAGAGCTTTACCCATATTTAAGGAAAAAGTGAAGTAATTTCCAATATAAAGAATATATGACATGTGGACCATTTGCCTAGATAGATAGAGATAAAAAATAACGTACTAGAACTCAAGATTTAGAGGAGTTTGGTAAGGTAGGAGGTAAATTGAGATCAAACCAAGAAATTTTGAGGAGAGAGATAAAACTCCATGAATAAGAGAGTTCAAAGAGATTGAGTTTTAACTCAAATAGAAAGAGTGAGAAAGCATAGCAAATAGCTAATTGTAGTGATGTAGGTTCATGTAAAATAATCATTGGACTAAGGATAGTCATCTTCATATTTAGAGGAGAGAGAGAGAGAGAGAGAGAGAGAGAGAGAGAGAGAGAGAGAGAGAGAGAGAGAGAGAGAGAGAGAGAGAGAGAGAGAGAGAGAGATAGAGAGAGAGAGAGAGAGAGAGAGAGAGAGAGAGAGAGAGAGATGAGAGAGAGAGAGAGAGAAGAGAGAGAGAGAGAACTAATAATCAATATAGAGATCATTTTTGGTTTCAATCTCTTAGACTTTTGTATATGTGTATATCTTTGAGAGTGAATGAATATAATAACATTTAAAGAGTAAGAAAATCATTCATATAGCCCTTTCATTAATTTTTCCATCACTATTGAGGATTATTAATCTACGACCACAAAAAACATTATAATAATTTCACATATCCTTCTAATTTGTATCCCTTGTTTTTAAATTTTATAACAAAACATTCCTTTCATAAATAATAACTAAATTCAAATTTTTGTTTTTTATGAATGATTTTTATTTGGATTGAAATATTATATTTATAATATATAATCATTCAAAATATAAATGATTTGAGATCACCCTCTCAAATGACCACCAAAATACACAAGATGAAAAATGAACATGGGAATTAGAACCATAGGTAAACCATTATAACCATAATGACATTAATAGTACAAGATAAAAGGAAAAGTGAAGCATAAAGGTAACACCTATTTGGTATTGTGGAAGAGGGCATGAAATAGGTGTAATTTGCATAAAAACAAAGGCATTAGCATTAGTTGCAGAGATGGTGAAAGGAAGTGATTGAGAAATTATGGGTCCCACATTAAAATGTAATTATCTTGGCATGTGTTTGTATCAGTTAATAGATTCAAGTTAAGGTTTTGAGCTACAATTTTTGACCCCTGGTTCTATTACTGTTGGCTTGATAGGTGGTCATATCTAAATGCATATTAAAGTGCTAATCATGTCTTATTTGAAAATTGATCGCAACATAGTCAAATGTTGTCTGGTAGTATTTGGATGCATGGATTTATATATTCAAATTGTTATTCAAATGGGTCCACATACCCAATGGAGGCCATTTATGATATGAAGTTTTTGGGAAATTAAAAGAACTGCATTATTTTATTTTAGATTTATCCACTTTATTTAGCCTTTTTAGTGCCCACGCATCTATTGTCTTTTCAATGCTTTCAAAAAATAGTGTAGATTCAATTCACCAATTACGACAAAGAGACAACACAAGATATATCTTGAAAAAACTTAATGTAAGAAAACTTTAGTAAGAGTGGAGCCATACTTCCTCATCTCCACAATGTTTTGTAGTTTACAAGCTTTTTTTCATCTTGGGTTTATATGAAAAATAACTTCATACACTCATAATGTCCTCTGTGATATTTGGTTGAAGATTTACCTTTCGAGGAAGGAAAAACTATTGAACTCAACCTTCTTTTTAATCTATGTAGTCTTCAAAACAATCACCTATAACTAAGCAACACTGACAAAATAAGAACAAAGACTCAAACTTGCACATATGAAGTGTGAATCCAACTTCCACACATCTCACTCCACTTGTTGTTCATGATCTCTCTTTATTATCTCCTCCTTCAAATGAACTCTATATGTTCATATTTATACACAAGAATACCTCTTAGATGTGTATAATAAGTCTAAGAGATGAAAATTGAAGCCAAACATTCCATGTCCTTTCATCTTCTAGTGCATCTTTCTTGATTCTCTCTACCTTTCCAAGACCTCTTTTTGTCCTTTCCTAATGTTATAAACTACCAAGAACTTAGTTTAACTACCAAAGTGAATTCAAACATAAAAAAAATTCTTCCTTAGTTTTAGAGATCAATAGTCACAACTCAGAAGGTCACTAGTCCATCACTAAAAGTCAACAATCACATCTCTGGTAGTCCCTATTCAATTACCTAAAATCACCTAAAAATAATATTGCTTATCTTCTAAAGGCCATAATTTTTGCATATTGTTAGTAGAGGTTCCTTAAAAACCAATCAAAACATGCTAATATGGGGATAGCTAGTACGATTCATGATGGAAGAATACAATAGACTATGGATCAAATTTAACTTATTCATGAATTAAAAAAACCATGACTAAAGAAGCAAAAAATAGAATACTTATTAGATGTATAACATTCAAGTATATCTATATGATTAACATATTTGGGAAGTAGAGCATTACTATGTATAGAACACTCATAAAAGATGATGATAGGGTACTCCACCTAGCATTCACACACAACACAAAAGAGATTCTCACATAAAAATGTGAAGAAAGAAATCAAATATCTTTTATTATCAAAAAATTATAATTCTATAGGAACATGAGTTGTTTTATATAAATAAGTTTACCCTACAATTTCGGGCCACAACCTATACTGATAAAGTTTAATTGCCACATCTAAGAACTCATTGCAATGACCAAAAGCTTCCAGTGCTCTCCCCATGAAAAAAGGCATAACGATATAAAATAGACCTAAGTGTCATGCCATAAATCCTGATTCCCTCATTTGGGAAAAATGACAAGAGAAGAAAAAGGCAGCTGGTCATCATCTTCATCCACATGTTAATTTTTTATTTAGATCCTACTCTTTCTCTCTTTAGTTGATTTTTCCAAAATCAAGAATAAGAATGCAACATAACTTAGTAAGTTTCCTTGATAACTCATCCTCATCTTCTCTTAAATAAACACGCCCTACTTTGGTAAGTTTCTTTCACCTAAAATCCATGTCACATTGATTACCTTCTCATTTTGGAATAGCAAAATTCCTTACAGTCCACAACTTCTGAAAGAGATAAGTTTTAAATCAAGTGTCTGATTGATGAACTATTTATTATGTCAGAAATCTTGTGAGGTACTCTATGAAATTTTATGTGTAAAATTACATGTCCATAAATGCACAAATACTAGCTTACTAAAAATTATAGGTTACTATTTTTAGCCTTCAACAAATTTTGATAGTCCTAAACCATTGGAAACTTCAATCTATGCTCTAACTCAATAAGAGTCCTAAAAAAATAAAATTCAAACCAATACAATTATTATTTATGGTGATGCAATATTTCCCTTACACCCTAGATGCTCCTGCATCAGACACTTGGGGTAATTTGATAGATGTCCTAGTCACATCTTAGGTGATTGACAAAAACCAAGACAACCAACCTCTACCTTGGAAAATAATGATGAATCTTCAATAGGCCTTTATTTCCACTTAACCAAGTATTCTTCATACTTCTTATTTGTTGTACTTCTTCCCACATGACTATCTATGATTTCTTATATCTCTTCCTTCTCTAGAGTAGTTGCTAGAAGTTTTCCTAATTCCTCTACTAGTCCAACCTCCTTGTCTCTGTCATGATATTATGTTAAATCAAAAATGTAAAACACAGGTGAAACGTTAACTCCATCTAGAAATTCTCGATCATAGGTATTTATTGAATCATGTCTCTTTGAAATCTTGCATGGTCAAAACCTCTTCATGTTTAACTTGTTATATGTTCCAACAGGAAATCATTTTTCCCCAGGTAAACCATAACTTCATCTCCAACATTAAATTAATTAAACTTCTACCTATAGTCTATCTTTTCCTTATACTAAGTATTCATCTTAGTCATATGCCTTCTTACCTCTTCGTGCAAGTTCTTTAGGTGTTTTTCAAAGTCCTCGATATCAACACTATTCTTTTCTTTTTTGTCCATCTTCCTCAACTTAGAAGTATTCTGCAGACTACTCCCATGTATAATCTAGAATGGGGATTTACTATTACTCCTATTGATATAATTGTTGTAAGCAAATTATGCCTATGGTAATATGAAATCCCATCCCTTTGACTTATCTCCTACTAAACACCTTACTAGGTTTTCCAAACTCCTATTCACCACCTTTGTTTGTCCATCAATCTGTGGATGGTATGTAGAACTTAACTTCAAGTAAGTCTTCAATTTCTTCCATAAGGTCCTCCATAAATAACTAACAAATTTGGTATCTTGATCTAAAATTATACTCTTTGGTAGACCATGTATTCTTGACACCTATCTGAAAAACAAATCTGTAATGTGAACAACATCACGAGTCTTTGAAAATATGTCAAGCACCATAAATATTGAATCATGTCCTCTATGTGTCCTTGGTAAACCAAGAACAAAGTCCATATTGATATCTTCTTATGATCTCTCTGGTATAGGTAACACCTGATAAAATCTAATGCTATGGGTTACTCCTTTAGTCATCTAGCATACTCTACAAATTTGCACAAATTTGTTCACATCTTGGTACAACTATGGTCAATAGTAATTCTCACTAACAAGATAAATGGTCTTATCTTGACCAAAATATCCTGCCAACCCTCCGATATGCTTCTCCATAATCAGGTTCTCTCTCATATAACTCCTCAGAATACACAACTAGTTTCCTCTAAATAACATATCATCTTGGATCATGAAATTCAACCATCTTGTCCTATCCAAAGTAATACGTTCCAAATAATATTTCAAAGCCTATGCAAATCCTTGATCTCTAAGATGCAATGTTTTGAGTTCATCAAACCCAAATTATTTTATCTTCATCTCTGTCAACAAATTGTGCCTTCTGATTAAAGCATTTGTAACTTTGTTTGACCTCCCACTCTTGTGATTCAAAACAAAAGTATAAATCTACAAAAACTCAACCCATTTTAAGTGCCTTTGGTTCAACTTTCCTTGGATATTTACATATTTGTAAATCCTAGTGATCAATATCTAAAACAAACTCCTTTGGTAACAAATAATGTCTCCATTTATTTAAAGCTTGAACTATTGCATAAAAATCTTGATCATAGACATAATAATTTTTCATGACATCATTAAACTTCTCACTAAAATAGGCAACGGGGTTACCTTCCTAGATCAATACAATGACTATAACACTACCACCAGCATCACAATCTACCTAAAATACCTTGTTAAAATATAGAAGTGCTAAAATAGGTTACTCTATGACTTTCTTCTTCAGCATATCAAAACTCTTATTTACTCATATAGTCCACTTAAAATCC
>JARHVA010000389.1:3300000-3362500 GCA_037957365.1 Torreya grandis
ATCATCCAAAAATCCAAAATGAATAATGATGAACTCTGATGAGATCTAAAACTGAAATCTAAAATAACATATTCAAGAAACATACTAGCAAACACCAATGAAAGTTGACATGATTCACCCAAGTGAAGACAAGCCCAAAACCCAAATGACTAAATAGATATTTGATCTTATGCATGTTGAGAAAGATCAAAAAATATAATGAAGGTGATTTAAATGTGGTAAGATGCATAAAATAAAATGAATTTTAATGCAAGGGAAGAAGGATGGAAATGAAATGTAAATTCATGACGGAAGTGGTGGTGGGACTGACTCTAGTGATTCAAGAACGTATTGGGTTTGTGCATGTTGGTTATGGTTAGTTGATAATATCAAGTAAGAAATACCAAATGACTGCAAGACCAAGGAACTCTACCAAATTAATATTTTAAAAGATGTTTAATCAAATACTTTGATGTCAAAATTATAGTTACATAATATCATTAAGGTATTCTAAAGGAACCAATAGTTCAACCTAACAAGCAAAGCTTGCACTTATGATGATTAATTAATGTAAATTTATAAAAAACCCTTAATGAGGTTGTAAATCCTAATTACTTGGATCCCATTAAGCTTATAATGATATTTGATTTTCATACAGAGAGAGTTGTAAGAGGGGATGTGGTTGACATAGTAAACAATAAGACAGTTATTTTCATATCATTTAAACACATTCTTAATAATGTTTACTTTTAAAAAGTGTGTTACTAGACCGAGGAAGATTTATATAATTATTACCTTATAGTAAATTTTTGGGATAAATATCCAAGCTCACTGTAGCACCATTTTCCCTACCATTTATAGCAATAGCTGTGACATATTGGTTGAAAATGATTTATACAATTCTAACTAGTCCTAAGAGTGGTCGTAAAGCCATATTTAATACCAATATGTCTTAAAAATCTTACTTAGATTATATAAAAATTAAATTAATAAAATAACACCATAAAATTATACATATAATAAACCTAAGAAAAGCAAGTTTCTCAAAAACATTTCATAAACATATTTGGAACATTTTAACTTTATCTACCTTTCAAAGAAAATAAAATAAAAATTAAAAACCCTTGTATTAGATAAGAACATATTATCCTAAGGTTTGAAAAATATATAAAATTCAAATCAATCATAATTTTCCTTCAAAGTATGTCATTTACATACAAGATACTTGGAAATCGATTCCCACTAGCATCCCGAAGGCAATTTTATGTTATTGAGATCTTTTTATATGTGCTTAATGGTGTTTGTCGAATACAAGTGTCATAGACATATAGTTCCTTTTGTTCACTTATAAAATATATTGAATTTCGATAGTAGTTTATTATGTTCTTATCAATATTAGTAATCAAATTTTAAGGGCTATTCTTAAATTCAACCTAAAATGCACGTATATTTTTCCAAACCTAAAAGAGAAAACTAGTAGTTACTTTGAAGGTGTAAGTTATGCTAGAATAAATTTTTATTTAATTTTTGTTATTTTTTTAAGTGTTTTATTTTCATTTGTGTAGTATATTACACTTTTAAGTTTACAATGTGGGCACCTCTTACTACATGAAAATTAAACCTACCAACTACCATCTCCATCTAGAAATGATTGTCAATCAACCCCCTTTTCTTGGTGACTCTTTTACCATAACATTCACCTTGTATCGTGAGAGATTCCCCCTTATGCATCCATGCAGAATACACTTTTTGAAAGTTGCATTACATATTTGATTCAATCTACACATCAAAGGTCAAGTTTATCAGTAATCAAATAGAAAATAGTTAATAACAGATGCTACCACCTTGAAAGATACAAATCCCTTTGTAATAGGTGTAGGGTATGTAAATATAAAAACTACCCTGAGTCAAGCCATGCATATGAGATGGGCTCTTTGATGTACGCTAGATTACATAAAATAACCTAGCATTTCCCCTCATCATTAATGCCTCACTAGTGTATGGCCTTGTTGTCATTTATGTGTCAATATATTGGTAACATAGACAAACACAAGTTATAATATAGACTTTGAAACCTCAATGTCCTATCTCCATATCATTGGCATTGCAACATTTATTTTAGTTGCACATCAGAAATGGAAACTTCTTGAAATCAATTCAACGTCATGTTTTCCTTGTTGACCCTTTATAATAGTAAACATCCAATAAAATACCCTAACACCTTACAATTTGTGTACCCTTTTATGATGGATGCAATCCATATACATGTATTATAATATTATCATATGATAAATGTACATATAATATTATAATATTTTTATATATTAAGTGCTTGTTATTATATCAATACTATATAATACATATAATATTTTTAACATATAATATTAATTATATAATATATATTATAACATACAATGAAAATTGGCAAGGGAATGAGATTTCGGATTGTAGGGATAATTATGATGTTTATTGATAAGAATATTATTTTGAAAAAGGCCTAGGTGGTAACCAACAATCCATAATGGAGGGTTTTCAAGATCTATCTTAGAAATTGTGGATTAGGTAATGTTTGTATATGTATTAATTCATATAGTAATGCTTTCTCTATGTTTATCTTACATTATGCTTTTTGAGATAGGTGCTACCATTTTATATGCATTCTTTTATGGGGTAGTTTGTGTTTTTAAATTATGCTATGATGGATTTCCATGCCTTATTCCAAAATTAAAATTTTGATTCTCTAATGGAGATTGAAATTGGGTTTACACATCACCTTCACAATATAACACTCTTTACCCACACAATAAACACCCTACTCATGTCCCTCTGATGACCCCTTTATTAAATTGAATTCATATAATAGATCCTTATCCGATTTTGCATCCATTGTCTAATGATGAACCCTAAGTTTTGGCACACACTCTAATGTGGATGCTACATTAGGACCAATGTTTTTTACCAAGCTACATTAGGACAAAAAAAATTCACTAACATGGAACTCATTTTCTTTTCAACTTTTTTTTTCTTTTTTGTTGTTTTGGTTGGAGTTTTTTAGCATCTAATGCCATGTATTTACTATTGACCATTTTTTACCATAAGTCAAAATGGGTCAACCCCCTATAGTCAAGAAATTGAATAAGGGCCTAATGTCATAGGGTATGTTATAGTTCATTTGATGTAATTTCATATGTTTTTAGCCTTGGTCATTGTCTAATTAAGTCCTTATGACATTTTGAATCATTTAAGGGACATTTTAGAGTCATATATGAAAAATATGGGTTCCATGGTGTTTGATTATTCAAGGGCATGAAGGAGGTTTGCACAAAATCTTAGTGGTTCATCAAAGTCTTGGTAAGCCAAATAATCATTTCTTGCATTTCCATGCACAGTCAGCTGAGTGAGAAGGATCTATTAAAATGACAAGGATGGACTATAACAGTCTATTTTCCATGTATTCACAATTGTCTACCTTAAATGAGAACTTAAAAGTGCTATGGAGAAGATCATCGCATTGAAAAAAGAGCAGTTGACTAGATTCAATCACTTCATAGTTGAAAAAGCTTGTTTAAAGAAGATAATGACATTTAAAATGAACCATAAGAATAGAGTAGATGATGTCAAATAAAAGTCATAATAAATATCCATTTGGATTCAAAGAAATATACCATGGATTTCATAATCCCTCCAACTACTAAGTGTCAAAACCTCTCTCAATTAGATCAAGGATCGATGGCACTTATGTGATAGTAAAGTCAATAAGTCAAGATAGATTAATGACATGCATTTAATAATATAGGTAGGATCAATGGTGATCATAAATTCAATAGGTTAGAGGATCCTAAGAACAAAAATGATGGTGCCATGTATCATAATCATGGTGAACTACCAACAGATAAATGACACATGTTTGATCAAGCAGATCAAATATTAATGGTGCATGCTCAAATGCATAGATAGGAATCGATGGATCATATCAGGTCTAAAATTCAATGATCATAGAAGGAACACAAGGTTTTCATGTGGGGTAACCAAGTTTTACTGTATGGACTAGAAGTAGGGTCAATAGAAAGCACACATAGATGCCAAGTGTCACAATCTTGGTAGTAGGGTCCATAGAGGGCACATGAGGCCACTACATTGCATAATATATGATGTATATCAAATATCGATGATGAATGATTAAATTCAAGGCTAGGAGACTCTTGAGAAGATCAATGAAGTGATTTTGATCAATTTTTTGGGGGGACATGAGATGAAGATATGTGTCTAGAGAAATAATAGACATATATTAAAATTAAATAAGCAGTGTGGCAAGGAAATTCCACATAGGTAGACATGTCATATCAAAATATTATATGGAAAATCAAATATTTTAAACTCATATGCCACCATTAATCTTAGTTAATATCACTTCATAAACCTTGTAGTCCTAAGAAATCACATATAATATATGGGTATGGAAATGTCCTTACTACACTATCCATCATAGGCAATTTTGGATAGAGATCAAAGATAAATAATGATTTCTAAACTTATTAGATAGAAAATGTGACGAATGAGGCCTAGAAGATTGATAAATGATTGTAGATGGTGAATACAAGTGTCCACAAGATATCTAGTAGTTATGAGAACATCTTGTGACTATCATAGAATGTTTTCAGCCTCTCTGAGATAGTACATATGTGTCAACTCCCCCTAGTTTAGTTTCAAGTGCTCGAGAGATGATCCATGATGAAAGCAATTTCACAAAGGCTAGCTGAAGATTCTTTATTCCATTTAGAGAGTTTATCATAGTTCATAAGGAAACTTGTCCAAGGAAACATTCATGGTCTATTTCACACTCCATTCTCCTACAATGTAACTAGTTTTCATGCCTTGACATGTGGCATTGTGACCCTTTAACTTCTTTACTTCATTCCCTTCTCCTCTCTCTCTAATTCTATAAGTAGCAGCCATTTTAGCTAGTGAAAGCTAATACCACACCTTGTATGGCTAAGCCCTACTAGAATGACATTGTATTTTTCCCTTGAACAATAATGCCAATTTTTTTTTGAGTTTATGAATAATTATCTAAGTGTTCAAGTGATATAAGGTGATGCAAAGTGATAATTCTATATACTTTCTTCCCTTATCATTTCATGTTTGTGCAAGAGTTCATATTCTAATAGGTCATATGGAGTGTATTCAAGTGTGTTAGGATATTTTCAAGTTTATTATTATCCTTGGAGTGTGTAATCTTCCCTCTGGTTCATTTTCCTTGTGTTGTTTCATACATCTTACCGCTATATTGAATTACTCATGTTAGAATCCTTTAGGACTTTAAAGCTAGTTTTTATGCCTATTTAATTATAATAGGAGTATGATGGTCATGTCGAAAATATATTGGTTTATAATTCCCTTATATTACCTCCATTTCAAGTAAAATTTGACTCTTTTTGCACAAGTAAGCACTAGCTTTTATGATGAGATTTTCAAGATACATTTAGGGAGCTAGCCCTAAAATCTAGAGGTTCACTTCCACTATAAGGTACACCCACATACTTGGAAGTGTTCCCATGTTACCTAGATATATAAGAGGCTTGAACACCCTCTTATAGGGTGAAATATTTGGTACAATAGTTTTAGCATGTCCTGTGGGACACATTGTCTTCAAGATAACTTGTCAAGGTCAATGTTGGTCTTGACAACATCAGCTGCAAATTAGTGTCCTACTTAGCATTTAGTGACTCCATCAAGGTAAAATCTAGTTCAAGGCCATTTTTTTTCATAAAATTGTTATCATAATTCATGTCTTTCACTAGGTAATCTTCTAGTAGAGTGTTCAATCCTATTAATACACCCATTCAACATGAACTTCCTCTCGAAGTTTAATACCCTCATCCTAATATGCCTTTTGAAGAGAAAGAATATTTTGCTAGCCAAGGAAGTGAAGAGAGTGAAGAGGTTGAAGAGATTGAAGATCTTGAAAAAAACATGCCTAGACAACATGACATTCCTATGTTCAATACTAAAAATCCAATTCATCTCAAAACATATGATGTTATTACTCCGAATGCCACAAAGAGTGTGCCAACATTCAATGGTGAGAGTTATGATATAACTAGTGAAAACATAAGAGATATCTCAATTTTTTGTAGTTTTCACATTGTCACTCAAGAGAATAGTTCCATTATACTACTTGTTATGTACCTTAGAGGGAAATCTCTTGATTGGTATAGGAATTTGCCTAGTAGATGTATTGCATCATGGGAGGACTTAAGAGTGTTGTTGACTTCAAGATTTGAAGATGAAAGTGACCATATCTCTCTTATGCATCAGATTAATATGATCAAGAGAGGCTCAAATGAAATAATGTATGACTTCAATGAGAGGTTTCAAAAAAATTACTATAAATTGCCTCCTTCCATGAGGCCACTTACTAGTTTTGTGTTGCCTACTTACTTGAGAGCCATTGGTATGACATTGCTATCATGATTCAATCTGTGGGTGGTTTCACTCTTTCTGAAACATATGAACTTTTCATTAAGGATGAGAATGGCTTAATTAAAGCTATAAAACTACCTCCTAAGGTTTTTATGCATCCATTGTCTTTTACTTATACTAGTACTCCATATGTGGCCCAATTTCCCAATGCAAGTACCAAGCCTAGAGTTGTTCCCAAAAAGGAAGATAATGTCATGGATAAAGATACAAAAAAAAAATTAAGAGATAATAGTTGGTATGAGACAATGCAAAAATGTGCTTATCAAAATTCATATCCTTATTAGCAACAATATGGCCAAAAATATGGAAGAGGAAGAGGTCAATGGCAACCTAACTCTAATAGGCCTACCAATGTGTACAATCCTAATTCCACCACCAATTCAATGGAAATGGTACTGGTGCATAGTAACTTGGTGCAAGGAGAATATTTATTACAAGGCCAAATCATGGATGCTAATGAAATTGGAGATAAATATCTTGTTTCTCAAGGAGGATTAACTTCTATCTTATTAGTTGAAAATGAGGTCATGATGCATGTAAATGAGAGTTGGCATCCCCATGGAGAAATCTTCACCAATTTATTGGTAGAAGATACTTTTATACTTAATCAAGGAGCCTATATTGCATATATTATAAGGTCAAATAGTAAGGATATAGGAGGTGACAATATAATTCCTACAAGCTCATGCAATTCTCCTCTAAGGAATTAAATCATGGGTGCAATCAAGGCAGTCCCAAACACACCTACACTTCCATCAAGTCAAAACATTGGAAAGTCTACTCAAGTTGTCTCTATTCCTCAAGTTCCAAGAAATAATTTACCTCCAAAGACCCAAGATAAGGTGACTACTACTACCCTAAACATAGTATATTATTTCAGAAGTGCCAAGGCATCTATCTCCTTGTGGGATGTCTTTCACATGCCTGGTCAAAAAGAGCTATTACAAAAGTAGCTGTCTACTATTTCTACTAGTACTTCATCTTCAAATCAAATTCATCAAAAAAATTTCTTGAAAATTTCTATACACTAGGGATGAGAAAACTCCACCATTCAACCTCACTCTCATAGTGGGTGATAAATTGGTCCATAATTGCATAGTTAATAATATAACTTCTACTTCAGTCATGCCTAAGGTTATAACTGATAAACTAGGATTGAAATATGAACTTGGTAAAAAAGGAGTTATCAAACTAGATGGCACACCTTCTAAAATAATAGGGATAATAAAAAATTTGAAGGTATTCTTGAATGATTGTCCTAGTTTTCCTATTCTCCAAGACATAGTTGTTGTTGACCTCCCAGCCCACTTTGTAATTTTCCTTTCAATGGACTTTACATCCAAGATTGGTGGCTATATTTTAGCTATATTATCCTTATTTTCCTTTAAAATAAAGTATCAGACCAAGGTGTCCATAAGTACTCAGCCTATTTCAAGGTTTCACATCGAGCCTTACATAAAAACAAGCTCTAATCTGAATTATGTGATCAATGAGGAGGATCCTAATGTGGATGATGGAAGTTCTAAATTTGAAGAAATTTATGATTTTTTATTGGATGAGTATGATATAAATGCATATGAGCATGATCCTTATGCATAATTTGATAAAATTGACCTTGGGACTTGTATCATGCATGAGGATCCATTTGAAGGAGTTGAGGTAAGTGTCAAACATTTTCATACTATTAAATGTAACTATATGATTAATGAGTATGATGATGAAAGGTTGATGAATCTAAGTAAGCAACATTATGTAAATAATGATATATTTATACTTGTTATTGATGAATATTGTTGTACCTAAAAAATGTCACTCATTTTTAGGACAACATATAAGCCATTTTGGTCTTGCAAAGACCAAAATATCTCTTCTCATTTCAAAAAATTATTCTAAGATTTCAAAATTGGGAATTATTCAAGCTTTTTCAGTCAAAGGACTAATGGTTCAATAGGTTCAAAGGCTTCTACAGGGAGGTTCAATAAAAAAAACTATATCAAATGGTCAAGACTTGGCTGAAACAAAGACATTGAACCGTTGAACCATTGAACCAAAGTTGGTTCAATCAGTTAGTTCAATCAAAATGGTTCAAAGGAGCACCCAAAAATAATGAGTCAAGTGGAAGCCACCACATGTCATCTTTCGAGCCCCATTGCACTTTGTTTCTAATCACAATGGAAGACACCACCTATCCCTATTGAATCTTGTCGAAAGCCTCCAAGTGTCAATATCTGCAGTCTCTTCCATTAGCTTCACTATTTCAAGAAAAGACCATGGTGGGCCTGGGGATGAGTGACTAAATGAAGCGAAACGTGCCAAGTGTTTGCATCTGCATGACTAACAAATGTATTCAGACCATGCCAGTGTCCCTTGAAAAGTTTGGCAGAAGCTGACAAGTGTCAATCTCTGTAATTTCTCCCTCCTGCTTCTTGTTTTCATAAAGACTATGGTGGACCCCCAATGAGCTACTGAAGAAAGTGGAACATGCCATGTGTCATCATCCACTTGACTCTCCAAAGACAAGTGAAAGCTGCCACCTGTTCATTTATAACTCCACATAGAGAGACACGTGTCTACGTCTGAGTTTCAAACAAGTTTATAAGTTTCTCCTAAGCATTTTTCAGAGCAAAGTGGAGACCACCACGTGTCATCCTCCATAGGATTCTCAAGAGGCAAGCAAAAGCTACCACCTTTTCTATTGTAACTCTGTAGAGAGTGACAAGTGTCTGCACCCATGATTCTGAGTTTCTAATAGGTTTCAAAGCCTCTATAAATAAACATTTCTTAGAGTCCCACAGAAGTTGCCACATGTCTTCACCTATTTAGCAGTGGAATGTGCCACGTGTCAATTGCTAAAGACTAGCAGAAAGTGACTAAGGAACAGATCATTGAATTGAATCTAGGACCTGATTCAAATAACCAAAAAAGGAAAAATGATGAAGAAGGATCAGATCGCCAAGTGGACATTGAAAGATGTAAACTTTCAATAGTGTGACTTATTTCTCTGCATTGAGAAAATAAAATGGGTAGATGCCCCTAAGTTTTAGCCTGCCTTCTTAACAGATTTCAATGCAACATGATGTGTTATTGTTCCCGAGTACTTCTTGAAGAGGCTATATAAGGGACTCTCTTCTATTGTAAATAGATCTCTTTTTGACAATCAGAATGAAATTTTGCCCAAATGGAAAGACACTTCTAAGACTTTGAGCTTAGTTTGTTTATCATATTTTGTTATTGGAATAAGAAAGAAAATGGTTTTTTAGACTTTGTGTTGTAATATCTTTGTTGTTGAGGAAACTATTCTTATGTCTTTTCTTCAATATATATTCTATTCCTTTAATTCAACAAGTAGAATTAGTGAAATTAGTCAGGAAGGTGTCCTGAAGAGTCAAGTGTGGAGAGACTTTGTGCCCCCATAATTGCCTTTAGTGTGTTTTCTTTTCATTTTTGTGTAAAGGACCTTGGGATGAATTTGTGCCCTCATTATCCTTCGTATCTTACTCTTGAGAAATTTAGGTTGAGACTTTGTGCTGCATCTCGATTTGCTGGTTACTACAACCTTTATATTTTTTCTATTACTACCAGGAGTACTCTTGTGGCTTACTGAATAGTACTTCTGAAAGAAGAGGAGTTCTTTCTGTAATTTTCCTTAAGTTTCTCCTTTGATCCACACACATCATCTCTAAAGAAAGAGAGATGGATGGTTTTTCCTACCCTTGAGTATTATTTTCTATCTATATATATATAGCCTATCTATAGGGAACCTCCCCTTGATGAGAGGAGAGATCAGTCCCCTTCTGATGTGGTAAACCTACACATTTGGATGACTAATCTTCCTACTTTGGCTGATCAGACCTATTTCATTTATCAATACGCTGATCGACAAAATATTCAACCAACATTTTTTGGCGACTCCATTGGGGATACTGTAATTTTGTGCAATTTGGAACCTCAAGTTTTAGATTGAAACATCACCTGTCTTACCCATTATCATTATAACCCTTATCCATTATAGACTCTGGCGACTCCATTTTATGTCTTACCCATTATCATTATAGCCTTACCATCTTCCTCCATCTCCGTTATATTATCTGGTCTGCAAAACCAGAGCTACTGGGAAAGAAAGCGCAATTTGAAGCCTCAAGCTTTAAGCTCAAGCAGGGCCAGTTTCTTTTCCATTTTTGTCATATAATCTGGCAACTCCACTTAGATGTGTTATCCCTATTATTCATAATCCTATAATGGTAGTTCGAGGCCCCTGGGGTAACTCATTTGGCCCACTTAATCTAAATCCACCCCTGCATGAGCTACCACTCAGTTCAAGGAAGAATTTCCCCAAATTCTTTGGTGATGAAAGATTCCACCTTGATGAACACATTACAGCCTTCACCATAGCCTATGGTGTGATAGGGGTGGAATTTGAAGACGTTGCAATCAAGCTTTTCATGGAGACACTACAAGGTGTTGCTGCAGACTGGTTCTACCATCTACAAGCTAAATCAGTGACTGACTGGGATACACTTAAATCCAAGTTTGAATCAAGATTCAAGCCCACAGAAGATGCACATGCCTTGCTGGCCCAGCTTATTCAAATGAAGAAAGAGCCTCATGAGCCTATGAGGGATTTCATAGCCAAATTTAACAAACTAAGGAATATAATTCCTGTAATTGCTCAACCTATAGCTTAGAATCTCAAATGCTTCTTCATTAAGTCTTAATTACCTGAAGTAAGTTTTCTTTTGAGACGTGCTGGTCAAATAGATCTTGCTACAGCCCAACTTTTGGCCATTAAGGTAGAAGATGATCTCATCTTAGCAGGGAAGATAAGAAGAGATTCAAATAGAAATAGATCCTCTTCATCTTCTCAATATTCACCAACAGTCACCAATGACCCAATGGTACAAAAGCTGGCAAATGAATTGCTAGCCTTGAAAAGGCAAATGGCACAAAGTATGTCTTCTGCTCCTCTATATAAAGATATACCAAGGAGGACATTCCCTAATCAACCATATCAAGGAAACACTACCAAAATTCAAGGGCAACAAAATCATCTTCCTTCCCCACAGAGGAATCCTACCCTTGAAGCACCTCCAACAAACTTAGTAGTTAGATATCTAGAAACAGATCATGTTTCCTATTTCCAACTTGAGTTAGAGCAAGAAAATGGTGCTGATCTCTTCAGGGAGGATCTAGAAGAATCAACTAGTGACTCCCACATTGGTTTCATAAATTACCAGAATGAACCCAGAAGTGAAGGTGAAGCAATCAAAGGATCATACACTGTATTCACCAAGTCTGAGAATCAGTCAATACAACAAGCTGACAAAGAGAAGATAGACGAGCGACCCCAACCAGTAATTTCAATTGCTGAGCAGAGAACCCCTCTTCCTTTTTAGTCAAAGGAACTGGTGATGACCAAATAAGTAAGTACATCGAACATCTCTACACCGTCTACTTCAACTTTGCAAACCAGTCCTCCCCCTCCTAGAAATCAAAAGGATGAACTCCCATCCTCTCTTCCAAATCCATTTCAGTTATTTGACATGATTAATCATGTCGATAAATCCAAAATATAGATGATTGAGTTTGAATCCCTGCAAGTCAATCCTGAGCAATTAGACATTGATGGAGAACCAAGTGTGGACCTATCTGAAGCAAAAATTGTGGTCACCCAAACGTCAGCCCCTGTAGCTCAAATTCTATTTGGGCCTTCAGGTAGGGGTAATTACTTCTTGACCATGGATGATGCTTCTATCTCAGCTGATGAAATTCCTATAGCTGGCAATCCAGGATTCAATTCAAACAAGGCATCAGAATAATTATTAGGGCACAGTACAAATAAAGAAAGATCTTCCATCTCTAATGAAGAGAAATTTGATAGAAGATCAACTTTTGATGATGCTTGGATCTTGGAATTTGATGGCAGAATTTCTTCCATAGCTAGACACAGATCTTTGTTGCTCGGATTGAACACTGCTCAGGGTGAAGAGGTCAAACTCGTTCACATCAAAGGAGATGTTGAACTGATGGTTTTTCAGGGGTCTGATGCTAACAATCAAAGCATGTGCTAGACTAGACTAGAAAAACAATAAGTTATGATGGTGGACCATACTACTGAAAATCAAAATTAGGCAAAGGAACCCTTCATAGGGAGAGCAAGCATTTATGGTTTTTATTTTGAAGACCACGTCCTACCACGGAACAAGAAGAAGAAAAATCCAAGAGGAAGACATAGAAAATTGGTTTCCTAGTGGAGAGCTCCATTCACTCGTCACCATTTCTGGGGACAAAATGTCTTCTTACTGGTTTACCAAGATGGCACACTCTTTTCTCTACCTCACAATGGGTAGCATCTAAAACACTTCAACTCTTGAAGTATTATATCATTGCAACTGTATATATGTATATTTGTATAGTTTTTAATTCTATTTTATTTTGTTTGTTTCTATTTTTGATGCCTTTCATTTCTAGGTAGCATGACTCCATAACCCAATAACATACTTGAAGACACTGAAGATTCTGGATTCTACTCCCTTCAATTCTTTTTACAATTGATAGAAGTTCCCCAACTGGAGCCAGTTGTTGTACCTAAAAAATGTCACTCATTTTTTGGACAACATATAAGCTATTTTGGTCTTGCAAAGACCAAAATATCTCTTCTCATTTCAAAAAATTGTTCTAAGCTTTCAAAATTAGGAATTATTCAAGCTTTTTTAGTCAAAGGACTAATGGTTCAATAGGTTCAAAGGCTTCTACAGGGAGGTTCAATCAAAAGAAACTATTTCAAACGGTCAAGACTTAGCCAAAACAAAGACATTGAACTGTTGAATCATTAAACCAAAGTTGGTTTAATTGGTCGGTTCAATCAAAATGGTTCAAAGGAGCACCCTGAAAAGAATGAGTCAAGAAAAAGCCGCCATATGTCTTCTACCAAGCCCCATTGCACTTTGTTTTTAATCACAACGGAAGATGCCACCTGTCCCTACTGAAGCTTGTCAGAAGCCTCTAAGTGTCAATATCTGCAGTCTCTTCCCTTAGCTTCATTGTTTTGAGCAAAGACAATGGTGGACCCAGGGATGAGTGACTAAATGAAGTGGAATGCATCAAGTGTCTACATCTATGCAACTAACAAATGTATTCAGACCATGCCACGTGTCCCTTGCAAAGTTTGGCAGAAGTTGAAAAGTGTCAATCTCTACAATTTCTCCCTCCTGCTTCTTGTTTTCATAAAGACTGTGGTGGACCCCCAGTGAGTTGCTGAAGAAAGTGGAACATGTCATGTGTCATCATCGACTTGACTCTGCAAAGACAAGCGGAAGCTGCCACCTGTTCATTTATAACTCCACGGAGAGCGACACGTGTCTGTGTCTAAGTTTCAAACAAGTTTATAAGCTTATCCTAAGCATTTTTTAGAGCACAGCGAAGACTACCATGTGTCATCCTCTGTAATATTCTCAAGAGGCAAGCAGAAGCTGCCACTTTTTTCATTGTAACTCTGTGGAGAGTGACAAGTGTCTGCACCTGTGATTTTGAGTTTCTAATAGGTTTCAAAGCCTTTATAAATAAACATTTCTCAGAGTCCCATGGAAGTTGCCACATGTCTTCACCTGTTTAGTAGTAGAATGTGCCACACATCAATTGCTAAAGACCAGTAGAAAGTGACTAAGGAATAGAGCATTGAATTGAATCTAGGACCTGATTCAAATAACTAGAAAAGGAGGAACGATGAAGAAGTATCAGATTGGCAGGTGGACATTGAAAGATGTAAACTTTCAATACCGTGACTTATTTCTCTGCATTGAGAAAAGCAAATGAGTAGATGCCCCTAAGTTCCAGCTTACTTTTTAAGAGATTTCAAAGCAACATGATGTGTTACTATCCTCGAGTCCTTCTTGAAGAGGCTATATAAGGGACTCTCTTCTATTGTAAATAGATCTCTTTTTGACAATCGAAATGAAATTTTGCCCAAATTGAAAGACACTTCTAAGACTTTGAGCTTAGTTTGTTTATCATATTTTGTTATTGGAATAAGAAAGCAAATGGTTTTTTAGACTTTGTGATGTAATATCTTTGTTGTTGAGGAAACTATTCTTATGTCTTTTTATTCAATATATCTTTTGTTCCTTTAATTCAACAAGCAAACTTAGTGAAAGTAGTCAGGAAGGTGTCTTGAAGAGTCAAGTGTGGAGAGATTTTGTGCCCCCATAATTTCCTTTAGTGTGTTTTCTTTTCATTTCTGTGTAAAGGACCTTGGGATGACTTTGTGCCCTCATTGTCCTTCGTATCTTACTCTTGAGCAATTCAGGTGGAGACTTTGTGCTGCATCTCGATTTGCTAGTTACTACTTCCTTTGTTACAATTTTGTTGTTACTTCAGGAGTACTCTTGTGGCTTGATGAATAGTACTTTTGAAAGAAGAGGAGTGCTTTTTGTCATTTTCCTTAAGATTCTCCTTTGATCCACACACATCATCTCTGAAGAAAGAGAGATGGATGGTTTGTCCTAACCTTGAGTTTTATTTTCTGTTTATATATATATATATATATATATATATATATATATATATATATATATATATATATATATATATATATATATATATATATATATAGGGAACCTCCCCTTGATGAGAGGAGAGAATCAGTCCCCTTCTGATGTGGTAAACCTACACATTTGGATGACTAATCTTCCTACTTTGGCTGATCAGACCTATTTTGTTTATCAGTATGCTGATTCACAAAATATTCAACCAATAAATATGCTATTTAGGATAACACTCATGAGGTAGATGAGAATGACTTATGGTAAAATTTTAATGCCATATGTCAAAGGTTTGATCAACTTGGTAATGCTACTTCTCCTCTGAAGAAGTCTACATCTGATTTGGTTAATGCCTCTAACAAACATAATGTTGATTATCTCACCAAGCATGGAGAAGATGATAATGTTGTCAAGTGTCCTCTAAAATATAAAGGTTAATGTCTTTTTGTTGATCAAAGACCTACATTCATGAAATAGTTTAATGTTGTTTTTGCCCAAGAGGCTGTTAACATGGAGAATGAAGTCAAGGAAGAAGTTATTATGACTCAAGGATAGTCAAGATATCCATCTAATGTTGAACTATATTAAAAGGTGTTGGATAATGAAGAAGGAAAGTTTGATACTCCTAGACATCAAGTACTTCCTGGCCTAGTAGATGGAGAAGTTGAGACACATGTCATACACTTTAATCTGCATTTTTTTAGAGAGCATCCAATGGATATAATAGATATCACAATAGTTTCATACCCAATCAAGTTTATTCAAAATTAATATAAATCACTCATGAAGGTTTCAAACAATCCACTTTCAAGCATAAGAAGGTCTAAAGGTGATAGGCTTCTTGATCACCTACATGTGCAAGTGATTGATGCTAATCATGCTCTTCATGCTAGGATGCCTTCATGGAGTGACAAAGATACAAGGGGGAATATTTTTGATCCTAGTTGAGGTATGATCAGATGTTTCACCTCAAGAATGAGTTTTTGTATAAATTAGAGTAGGTGTTTGTGTTCTCTTTTAGTTTTGTTGTGTTCCACAAGTGTTCAAGTTAAACACATGCATGTTTCTTTTGAGTGTGTCTTATCCTGTGTGGCTTTCCTTTCATTTTGTGTGTTTTCAAAGGAAATTTGTGTGTCAATATGGTGTACATGTGACTTCATATCCTAATGGATAGGATTAGGCAACTAGTCATGACATAGAAAACATACCACCCTAGGGAAATCACAAAGAATGTTGACTATTTTTTACCACAAGTCAAAATGGGTCAACCCCTATAATCAAGAACTTGAATAGGGGCATAGTATAATGTCATAGCATATGTTATGGTTTATTTGATGTCATTTCATATGTTTTTATCCTTGGTCATGGTCTAATTAATTCTTTATGACATTTTGAGTCATTTAGGGGTCATTTTAGAGTCATATATGAAAATGGTAGGTTTTCATGGTGTTCGAGCATTCAAGGGAATGAAGGAGGCTTGCAAAAAGTCTTAGTGGTTCATCAAAGTTTTGGTACGCAAAATAGTCATTTATTGCATTTCCATGCATAGTCAGATGAGTGAGAAGGATCCCTTCAAATGATAAGGATAGACTATAATAGTCTATTTCCCATGTATGCACAGTCGTTTGCCATGAATGAGCACCTATAGGTGCTATGGAGAAGATCATCATGTTGAAAAAAGAATAGTTGCTTGGATTCAATCACTTCATGATTGAAAAAGATTGTTTAAAGAAGATGAGAATGTTCAAATTTAACAATAAGGCTAGACTAGAGCACATCAAATTAAACCCATAGAAACTAGCCATTTCAATTGAAATAAATATACCTATGGAGTTTATAAGCCTTCCATCTACCAAGTGTTGAAACCTTGCTCAATTAGATAAAATATCGATGGAATGTGGGTGATAATAAATTCAATAAGTCAAGATAGATCAAAGGCACATATATAATCATTTAGCTATGGATCAATAATGAGCATAAAGTTAATAGGTCAGAGGATCTAAAGAACAAATGTAATGGTGTCATGTGTCACAATCATGGTGAACTATAAATAGATAAATGACTCACATTTGATTAGGAAGATCAAATACTAATGACACGTGTTTAAATGCGTAGATGGGGATTGATGGAGCACATGAGGTCAAAAAGTCAATTTGCATAAAAGGCACATGAGACTATTGCACGGCATAATCACATTTGATCACATGGATTAGTAGTAGGGTCTATAGAAATCACATGGAGATATTAAGTGTATAAATCTTGATAGTAGGGTCTATAGAGTGCACACAAGGCTAATGCATGGCATAATACCTGATGTAGATCAAAGATCAATTGCGAATGATGAATTTAAAGGCTAGAAAACTCCTAAGAGGATTTATGGTATGAATTTGATCAAGTTTTTGGTGGGGGGCATGAGATGAAGACACATGTCCAGAGTGACAATAGGAATATTTTATAATTAAATGATCAACATGGAAAGGAAATGCCACAAAGGTATACATGTCAAATAAATTTTTTCCATGGCAAAACAAATATTTTAAACTCATATACCACCATTAAATCTCAATAAAGATCACCTTATAAACCCTATAGTCCTATGAAAGCACATACAATATATGGGTATGGAAACACCCCTAATAGACTATCCATCACATGCAGTCTTAGATAGAGATCAAATATAAATAGTGACTTCCATGCTTATTGGATGATAAATTTAAAGAATGAGACCTAAAAGACCAATGAATGACTGTAGATGGTGAATGCAAGTGTCTAAAATATATAAAGTAGTTAAGAGAACAACCTATGACTGTAATATCATGTTTTAAACATCTTTGAGATAGTACATATATGTCAACTCTCCCTAGTACAGTTTCAAGTGCTCGAGAGATGATCCATGATGAAATTAGTTTCACAAAGGCTAGCTAAAGAGTCTTTATGCCATTTTGGAGAGTTTTTCATATTTCATAAAGACACTTGTCCAAGGAAACATTCATGGTCTATTTCTCACTCCATTATCCTACAATGTAATTGGTTTTCATGTGTTGACATGTGGCATTGTGACCCTTGAACTTCTTTACTTCATTCTCTTCTCCTCTCTCTCTAATTCTATAATTATCATCCATTTTGGCTATTGGAAGTTAATAAAAAACCATGTATGGAGAAGCCTTATTGGAATAACACTATATTTTGCCTTTGAACATTAATGCAAGTTTGGTTTTGAGTTCATGATTAATTATCTAAGTGTGCAAGTGATGTACGGTGATGCAAAGTGATAATTTTCTATCCTTTCCTCCCTTATACTTTCATGTTTGTTCAAGATTTTATATTATAATAGGTAATATGGAGCATATTTAAGTGTTTTAGGCTCTTTTCAAGTCTATGATTATCCTTAGATTATGCAATCTATCCTCTGGTTCAGTTTCCTTGTGTTGCTTCATACATCTCACCTCTATATTGAAATACTTATGTTGAAATCCTTTAAGAATTTAAATCTAGTTTGTATGCCTTGTTTCATTATGATAGGATTATGATGGTCATGTGTAAAATATCTTGTTATATCACCCCCTTAGATTAGCTCCATTTCATGCAAGTTTCTAACTTTTTTCCCACAAGCAAGCACTAGTTTAGGTGATAAGATTTTCAAGATAAATTCAGGGAGCTAGCCCTTAAATCTAGAGGCTCACTTCCACTATAAGGTACAACCACATACCTATAAGTTTTCCCATGTTTCCAAAATATGGAAGGGGCTTGAACACCCTCTTATAGGGTGTAGGATTTGGTGACAACATTTACCAAACACTAAAATGTGTCCATAAAAATTTTGTTTGGAGGGGATACTAATAACTATCAAGTAGAAATGGGTGTAGTTGATTAAAAGTATTTATTACTAGACATACATTATAATATTTGGAAATTAAGCTAGTTGATTCCCACTAGTGTAACATGTGTAAATGAATTTTGATGTTGCTAGTTGCATTAATGGTTGTTAGTTGCATCATCATACCATTTGCATTGACAATTTTTTATTTATTTAGACAAAAAGTGACTATATATATATGATAAAAAAATCCATGGTAAAAGACATACCATCATGATTTAGTATCCTACACTATGCATCTATAAGTTTATTTTTCCTTTTGGGAAGCCTAAAAATAACATTGTCTTAGTATTAATGCGTGAAATGTATAAATAATGAAAGGATACCAATTATTTTTTCCCAAATATGGTAAATAATGAAGATTTGTGTTTTGTTTATTTTTTGTGCATATGAGATGTATAGATTATGTATACATCCAATTACTAACACCATTGTGTTTAAATTGTCAACCTTACTCAAAATTTTACAACAATGCACAATCTGAGACAAAATCACTTAAATGTGAAAAATGGTTCAAGCTTGTCGTATACAAGTGCCAATTTAAGATAATTTATCCATAAATGGGGCACTGAATTTTATGTGATTACTATATTTTATCAAATTATTTCAAGTTAAAATGGCAAAAATGCAATTTTACGCTCTGAACCATTGAATTCTTTTAATTTAAAAACACACAACACATGCATGTGTTATTTCACATCCATAATCATCTAAATGAGGAATTGGTCCATATGCAATTGACACCTTCTTAAGATTATATTCTAGTTAAATTACAACCCAGTAACTTGGCATTCTAATTAGTTTGATTAAGTGGGAAACCAATTTCCAAAGAATTGTAGAAAGTTAATTAATCTCACTTAAGCAAATTAATCCAAATCAAGGGCTTAAGTGGAAAATCCATGGAAGTTATTGAAGATTTATTAATTGGAAATTCATTTCTAATATATTCATCATTAGGTAAAATCATTGATGGAGTGGCATCCATAAGCCACAAATGGAAAAAATATCAGATTTAAGCCCTCTCATGCCTCATTAATGTCCCTTTCTTTCAAATATTAATGGGGATATTTATGGATTGAACATAAAAAATTAAATTGATCCATGGAAACACATATTTATCTTAATATGGATGGTCATGGATGATTCTTATCACTTTTAGAAATATATAAATCCAAGGGTTCTCATTCATCTTTTTAAGCTTCATTGGTTTAAACTTATTATGCAGAATTTTCTTCACAAGCCATTTTTGTGTAGTGTTAGTATACTTAATTTGTAATAGGATAGCTTCAACTATAGGCATACATTAATAAATTTCATGAGCCTATTTCATTGGTTCATTGATAGATTATGGAGGAGCAAGCCACTCATCATTGATAAAGACTTAGAACATCAAATCAAGGGAAAATCACATTTACGAGCCACACTTAGAAGAGGGATGCTCTTGGGAAGGTTTGTTGGTATATTTCTTATTTCAATATCTCTTAGATTTAATTTATAAAATCCCATGAAGGATTTGGATTTGTGAGTTATGTTATTTATGCTTATTTGAGTTTACTTGACTAATGCATGATCTAACTCACTTTGGATTCCATCTCTACATTTTTGAATGCCCAGTGGGACCATGCATCCCATACAAGTAAGGAGACTAATTTGGTACTCTTAGATCTTATAAAAAATGCTTAAAAGTATATAAAAAGCATTTTTATCTTCATTCTTAATGTTTTTTGTTCTTTTTAAAGACACAAATTTTACACAATGACCGGAATCAGTTTACTCTAACCAACATCAGTCCTGTCCTAACTAGCATCCATCCTTATGAAGGGCAAAACATGACAAGAAGGCAAATGTTTGGGTTTCTCTTGAATTTTTTCATGGTTATTTTGTATTTTTAAAATGTGAATACTCTCTTTCTAAGTGTTTTATTATAGGATTTAGAGACTTATTTTATTTTTATACTTATTTTACTTACCAACTATTTTTGTGAAAACCATGCTTTTTTTGCAAGTAACTAACATTAGTGCCAGTCGATCGGCATCAATTTTATTAAAACTAACATCAGTTTTATGGTAGTTGGCATTAGTCTTATCGACTAATGTTAGTCTATGTGTAAAAAAAATAGAGAAACTTGAGATCTTACATTTCAAATATTGGTTTCTAAATTGATTTTTTGCTTCAAGGTAGACATAAACCTTGTAAAAATTACATGACACAAGCTAGAAAATGTACAAAATTTGACAATGGCTAAGTATTACATACTTTCATTTTGTTCTTAAATGAAATTTAGATTGTTTATGTTTGGTTGTTTTGTGAAAGTTTTATATGTTTTTAAACTAAGGCCAAGGGGACAAAATTTCATAAAACACTTCAACTTTGGTGCATTAAAATAAACATTCGCAACTGTTCATTTTATGCTAGATCTTTTATACTTGTTTATTTTTCACAAAATTATGGATGCATGTATGCTCTCTCCCCATCCCCTTTAGGGAACTTGGGTGACCAAAAGTACTCTTTATTTGCACTTGTGCCTTGTCTAAAGGAATTAAAATAATGTCATTAAGGATATCTTCAAATTCATTTGGTTTGAGTGATCTAAACATGACCTTAAAGTCTTTTCAAATTTTCATTTATTTTATGCAACTTAGCTTATAAGTGTGAGTTCATAGTCTCATCACATGTTATCTAGGGAAGTGTTGACATGGGAATTCATCTCTTGACATCATTTTAACCCCACTCTTTATTGGGTATGTAGACACCAAAATTAAGTCACACACATGTGCGTAACTCCCTATGTTAAAACCCCCTTAAGCTCATTTCAATAATAACAATTAATCTCCCTAACCCATGCTTTTACCACTCACACATTTAATTTATTTAAAATAATTAATTAGGTTAATTAAAAACACCTTTTTCCACCTTACCTGGCCACCTCACACTATGACTAATTCTCACCTAATGAGTTACCTCAAGACCTAGTCCCCTCATCCTAACTACCCAAGACTTATTCTGACTTCCAAACTAAATTCCTAATCAACTACCTCCTTCTTAACCTCATATTTTTACCATTTTGAAATGGGTGCCACACTTGGCATGAATAACAATAGAAATTAGGCCAAAAATAGTAAGGTTTACCTATTCTAGGGTTGCGGATGTTAGTCAACCCACGGTTGACATCGACAAGATTGCCGATGTCAGTAATATAAACCAAACTCCAACCTGAAGTTCAAGTTAGCAAAAATCAAGAGAATTCATTCTTAATTACATTGAAACTTTTGAAATTCTATTTTTAACATCCTGTCTTACTTTTATCTTATGCAATTCAATCACGATCAGGAATTGAGCTTTTGAAAACCAATAGCATCTGCTTGTTCTCTCTATTCAGGCATTCATGTTCAGACTCCTTGATAAGGATCATCAATCTAGAATTTATCATTCAGCAACCATAGATAAGCATATCACTTATTCTGTAGGTATTTTAAAACATTTATTCTACTATCACTTTATATATTATGCATTGTTTTACACACTCCTGATCGAATCCCCATGAGGGGGTTACAAAGCTTCCTCACTTGTTTCCCCTTAACTCAACACACCAAACCTCTGACTATATCTAACCAAACCATACTCTCTCTCATAACTCTCTCCAACCTCCCAGACTTGATTAAAACCATTTATCAGACATATAAAATCCTTTTGCAAGCCCCTAAGCAATTATTACTCCTACCGACCTTGGCAGCCTAGCTGACATCGGTCATCTTCACCATCAACCTCGACAGTATAACCAATATTGGTCACTCTAATATCAATGTCGATGACTATGGATTTCTTAACCTCTCCAAAACCTACCCAAACAATTTTTAAAATACAAATAAAGTATAACACTTGCACCTTGACACTCTTTTATGCACTCAGATCATGAATAATAATAGTCCTCCCCAGCTAAATAGGAGTGATCAAAACATCTGGATATGGTGCAAAAACTAATCCAGGTTCATTCTAATCACTTATACCCATCATTCTTTTATGTTTTCCTTTAGACTTGAAATAGATAAAATTTAGTGAAACATTTCTAGCATGCTCGATGGGACCCTAGAGTTTTAATTGGGTTCATTTCTTATTTTAAGCATTCATATAGGTGCATTATAGTCAAAATTTCATTTCTTGCACTTCCCCCTTCTCTTCTCTCTTAAAAACAAAAAATTCAACATTAAATTTTTAAAAGTATTAGACTAAAATTTTCTTCTTTTCTCCTTTCCTCTAAAAGCAATTTATCATTTTTTTTTACAAGTTAAAAAAAAAGAGAATATCTTCTTTACTTATTCTTGAATGCACATTAGGATAGTGAATTTCATACTTTATTCCTTTTTCATCTTTTTTTTTCATTCGAATCTAAACATTTCAAATTTTGGTTTAAAACTTACTACATTTCATTGTTTGCTTGTTGTATATTAACTCACCTAGTTAACTACAAGAATTTTGAAAAAATTATAGTGCACCTATGTTACACAACAAAATCACATTCACATAAACAAACATCTAAACTCACCTGAGAAAAGGCCCATTGGGATTTCATCACCTAGTGGATCACCTTACCCTACCTAGCTATCTTACTTGGATTTCACCATCGAGGGGAGAACCCACTCCATTCTCTAGTAGAGTATAATCTCTAGACAAAAGGTATATTTTGGCTAAGTAGCTTGGGTCAACTCCAGGTCTGTGAAGTGTGGAAAGCAAGATCCTATAACAAGCCACGTACCTGGTCTAACATAGATTTCCTCTTAATCACTAAAACTAACATGAAACCATCTCTAGATTTTTTTTAGTACCTCGATAACCAAATTCTCTTCTTACTATCTGATTAAGGCATAAGACAACATGAGACTAAAATTTAATCTCTAGGACATATTAGTTGTTGGTTGTATGTTATTTTCCTACTTTTTTGTTGCCTTTTATATTTTGGAGTTGGTAAGGACATTTTCCTATTGATTCAAAAAATCCATACTATTTCTAATACTCAGTTTGTATACCCTGTTATCTCAAGCTTTCTAAGTGGTCTTCATTTTTACACAGACTTCTTACATCCACCATTGTACCTAGTTTCAAATTTTGGTTTCTTAAAATATTAGATTTTGCATCTCCCAAGATATCATAGTGATCGACATCGATTAAACCTACTGTCATCGATAGATTTTACCTACCGACATGGTTATTCCATTGATGTTGGTGAAATTATCCTACTGACATTTGTCAAGTGACCAACGTTGATGACTATGTAATTTCATCTGCTCAAAATAACAAGCTGAAATAACTCACTTACCTACACTCAAACTTGGTTTTTCCTTATTCTATTTCTAATATAGGGCATTAAGACTATTTATACTTCCTCTTTCATGGTATTGACATGAGCTCAAGACAAAATTATTTTTGATTATGCAAGCCAGCAACCACTTCCACCTTCCCCTCTCACTTCTAATTTTGTCATGGATCATGCTTTAGATACAGAGCATACTCCCAACCCCAACCAAATTGCCATTATGCCTGAGGGAGATCAATATTTTGCTAAATTTATTGATCGTAATGTGGTATCCCTTCAACATTACCTTGCTATGAGCTAAATCTATAATTCTTCGAGTGACCCAATCTATAGTATGCCAACTTGTCTAATGGAGACAACCTCAATTTCAGTTACCTCCACTATTTTCCCCATTGTTACCCAAACCACCACTTTGATGAGTAACCCAACTATAAATAATGACCAAAGTGTAGCATCTCCAACTGCCTAACCCCACCTAAACCCTGGTGTGACTTCCCTAGTTTCACAACCACAACTAGTTCAGTCAAGTCACACCCCATTCCAAAATTTAGTGGTACATAATACATCTACCCTCAAGCCTATAATTAGCTAAGTTATGACTCACCCTTCATCGAGTCTAACCATGCCAATAATCCAACTTGCAATAGCAATAACCAACCAAGGCATAGTCTCCAACCCAATGGGATAAGTCCCTTTTCTTTCTACACCCTAGCCTATGACTCATTATCCTTATGTTTCTCCAACACAACCTCAACAAGCTATGTCATATTCTCCCTCTACTTCTTATCAGCTTCCCTATAACTTAGGAGGTATCCCCCAAACTAATCCCCCTCTAGACCTCATTGAGATGTTGATGAACAAGATGTCTAATCTAGAGACATCTCTTTTTGGTTTGAAGAATGTGTTATCTTATGATCTAATATGCAATGAACCAATCCATCCTTTTGTGCTTATGCATCATTATCCAAGCCAATGGGAAATCCCTAAATTTACTCATTTCTAGAGTAAAGAAGACCCACAATAGCACTTTTAAGCATTTAGACATGCTTGTTATTTAATAGAGCATGATGATGCGTTACTACTTCTCACTTTCTCTATGTCTCTTCAAGTGTTGCTTTGGATTAGTATATCTCTATACCTCAAAATTTCCTTTTCTTGTTTACCCAAATCACATAAATATTCCTAGATCATTTCTCTATTAACATTCATAAGAAGGTTTCTATAATAGACCTTTATTCTATCAAACAATTTGATGACCAATCTATCATAGATTTTGTTGCTCATTAGAGAGGCTTGATTAATCAACTCTCCTTCTCCTTACCCCAACATGAGATTATTGCTCTCTTCTCAAGGGCATGTGTTAATCACATCTCACCCACACTCTAGGTACAAACTTTTTGCACATTTGATGAAGCCTTTACAATGGCATGGAAACTCGAGGTTCATGCTATAAATGAAGGACAATTCAAGTTACATAGTAAGAATCCTAATTCCAAATCAAATGACTCCTCCTCTTCTAAATCTTCCCCTTCTAACCAAAAATCTAAAGGCTCTACCAACATGTTGGTCATTAAGTCAACTTTTTCCACAATCACAAACTAATTAAATTCTTTGACTTCCCAAAATATGACTAAGTAATTCCAACAAAAGTATGAACAAAGATAATAAAATCCAATTAGGGAATCATATACATCCATGTTGGAGAAACTATTGTAACAAGGTGTCATAATCCTTCTTCAAATCAAACCTCCTTTACAATTCAACCCTTCCCATCCTATCCCAACTTGGTACAAGGAGGATGAGTTTTATAGTTACCATCAAGTTAAAGTCCAAAATTCTAATAGTTGTAAGACACTAAAGAACATTATTCAAGATATTCTTGATAGAGGTGGTCTTATCTTGGATAATCCAAATGCACCCATTAATCAAAGTATGGATGTGTTTAAACACCCTTTTCCTAACCATTCACCAAATCAAAATATTGTTTAGACCATAATTAACTTAGGTGATCATAATATCCATATAGTTAATATGTTTTTTCCTTTACCTCTAGTTCAACCTCACCCTCCACATGAGACACCCATTTCATCAACTCCTCCCCCACATTCAGTGGCATCTGTTTTTCCTATTCTTTCTCCTCGGGTAGAAGAGCCTATTTTACCCATCCCACTCCCTCAAGAGGAATATCCTCCTTTACCACTTCTTTTTCCACCTGAGGAGCCTATAATTCCAATAATATTTGCACCAATATTACCTATCCTCTTACCACTTGAAGACCACAACCTACTTGTTCCTCAACCACATGTTGAAGGGAACATCATTCCTACATTATACCCTCTTTAAGAACCTTATTTTCATACCTCTCCTCCACCTATAGAGAGTAGTACCCCACCCACTCCACCGTTGAACTTAGAGGAGTCAGTATTATCTACTCCCATAATAGACCACATACATATTATGCCTACTCCAATTGTACCACTCTTACCCCTGCTTTTACCTATGGAGGATCATAATTTACACATGCCTCACCCACATGTTTAGGGAGCCATAATACCTATGCTTTACCCTCTTGAAGAACCTTCTTTGCCTGCTTGCCCTCCACTTATGGCAGGCCATGTCTCTTCTTCCATCTCTATTGAAGAGGACCCCATCGCATTTCTTTCTCATCTTTGGTCTGAAGTAGCATAAACCAATAATTTCCCTCTTTCCCAAACATCATATCCTTATAAATAAACAAATATAATTCCTATGCCAACTTCATCTAAACCCTTCTCATGGTTGGTGAAATGTCTTGAATTTATTGACTCTATGAAGCTAGATCATGCGGTATTTTGGGACTAGCTTAAAACTCCATATCCAACATAATGAATGTCAACCTTTACCACTAATCCCCTTACTACCCTTTACCCCAAGGTCTTTGACAAAGCTAGATATTATCCACCAAAATCACTTGAAGTTCAACCATCTATGTCAGAACCCTCACCCTCACCCTCACAGGAATCTATCACATCAAAGCAGATCAGACCTTTAGGTGTACACCCCATTTATAATTTAATTCATCCACAAGTGATTATATTTAACTCCTCAACCACAAGTTAGAGTTTCACAGATTGAATTAAAAAACAATGTTAAGCTCCCTAGATCTCATTGATCCCTTCTTCAACCTTCAACTTTACCATCCATTTTGGGACCACACCCCTCTACTTTAGTTGGAATATTGCCTAACCAATCAAAACAAAAGGTTAAGATACCTCCACTTTTGCCTTTTCCATCTAGTAGGCCTCTCACATATAACGCTAATAAATTGATAGAAAAACACATAACTCCACTATCACTAAACAAATCACCATGTAAAATTACCTTTTCAGCACTAAAACATAAGAAAGTGTCCACTCCTATTAGCATAATAAGTGTGAGCCCACTTGCAGGCTCTCAAAGCTTTTTCTTACATCAGTTATTTTAATCTTCCATTATAAATATTCCTACCATTAAGTCTTATATTCCTCTTAGAACAAATCCATCTTGGTTTAATGATACATAAGTGTGTTTATATCATTTCTCACTAAGACATGATACGGGGAGTTGTAAATCCCTCATAGTAGTCATTCAACAACACTTTGATGTCGACACTCTCTTTGATGATAATACCATTAACCTTCCTATTATTCAACATTTGGAATCCATAGTGCCTCCTACTATTCCACCTAAATTCAAACCTAAAGATGTCATCATAACCCCTTTACCACCTCTTTCACTAATATTTCAAATTAACACAGTTAATGTGGTCACACGATCACAAAACCAAAAAGATTAAGCTAAGGAAATGGTTACTACTCCTTGGGCTCATCCCTTCACCAAAGATACTCCTCCTCCTAATCCTAAGATCTCCATCTTGGGTGTTCCTAAAACAACATCTTTTGATGTTATTCAAAGCTCAATGCTAAAATAGCTTCACCAAAATATTATGAAAATGTCTTTGTATGAGTTAATATAAAACTCATCCAAATACCTTCAAGCTTTGATTAGTGATTTTCAAGTGATTTAGGTACAATAATATGATCCCCAACCTCTTTCATCTTTGGTTCACTCCCTTAATTTCATCTCTTTGATTTCTTTTAGTGATTTAGAAATTACAATTCAACACCCTAAAGATCAGGGTTTTACCCTTTTTATTACCACATATATTGATCAAACTCATGTCAAGAGAGTCATTATCGATGTGGGAGCTAGTATTAATATTATTTCCACCCATGCCTATAAACAACTAGCCCTTCTTGACAATTTCATGTCTCAAACAGATGTGGTAATCCACTCCTTTAATGATACTACAACAACTACAGTAGGCACTATTGTCTTACATAGTCATGTAGGACCCCACACTATTCTTGAGCTCTTCTATATTATGGAAGGAGAGTTCCAATATAACATACTACTTGGATTACCTTGGATACATGCTATGGCATGTGTACCCTCAACTTTACACCACTATGTCAAGTTTGAACACGATGGACAAGTGCATGTTATACCTACTGAACCACCTCCATTTAAAACATGTAATATGACTTATAGTCCCAATGATTTTCTCATTATATTAAAGACATCATCTTACCCACATGATACTTATGAAGCTTCTACAAGATCCACTCCCATCATTACTCAAATATCAACAACACAAATTTCATATAAAGATCTCATGGAGGAGACTTTTCAACATTTATCACTTAGTGAATATCATTTATTAATTCTTGACAAGTTCTATACTCCACAAGAGTATGGAATGCTTCATATACATCCAAATTATGATCCCTATATTAGGATGGTCATCCCTTATGGCCCCCCTAACCTTCAAACCAATTTTACATATGGGGGAATTGATCAATCTCTCACTATTAGCAAACCATCTCCTTCACCATAACCATTTACCTACGACTTCTCTTTCCTAAAAAACCCTAGTTTTGTGCACACCTATCTCTATCGATGTGCCTAGAAAGGATTTTGCTTGGGTAATTATGAATAGGGTGTCTATATGCCTATTGAATATCCTACTAGCAACACCATTGAAAATTCCAAAAAGAGGCATGGAGTGGAATATGATGAACCAAATAAACTCACTAAGACCTCCCATAAAATAATTGTCAAAGAACCAGTCTCTCCTTCTCTACCATCACCTATTTAACCAAAGGTATTTATACCTCCTATTTTTTTAATAAATGCCATCCATTTGGGGCCTCTCACCTATCACTAAGGTAAGAAAACAAGGTCCCTTCCTCTCATTCATCTTGAAATAATTGATGAAGATTCTCCCATAATTAACACTATCCAATGTCAAGATGATGATGCAATTCTAACATATATGGATGCGGATTATTCTTATATTCAATGATTGCTCCCACTCAAAACACAAGCTATGTTAAATGAATCAACCATTGACATCAACCTGCCCTCTCACGATAACCCCCGCATCCTCAAGATTGGTCAATCTTTAGATTCCTC
Organism: Torreya grandis; assembly: GCA_037957365.1. Lineage (NCBI taxonomy): Eukaryota > Viridiplantae > Streptophyta > Pinopsida > Cupressales > Taxaceae > Torreya > Torreya grandis. The sequence continues at coordinate 3,329,681 of JARHVA010000389.1, forward strand.
TGAGCAAGCTGATTATACCACATTTTTTAATGACCATAGCAAATCCTTTGCTTGGTCTTATAATGACATGCCTAGTATTGACCCCTCTATCATCACCCATAACATTTCTACCACTCGAGATGATAAACCTATTAAGCTGAAGCTTTGCAAGATGTACCCTCGTATTGCTCTTCTTATCAAAGAAGATCTCCAACACCTCTTTTATATTAATTTTATCCAACCCATCGACTACCCGCAATGGATTTATAATATCATTCCTGTCACAAAATTGATTAGGGGAATCTACATTTTCACTGACTATCATGATTTAAATCTTACTTTTACAAAAGATGATTTCCCATTGCCAAGTATTAACTAACTTATTAATCTAATAGCTTTCCATGAGATGCTATCACTTATGGATAAATTATTTGGATATAATCAAATCCTAATTGCTCCTAAGGATCAGCAAAAGATATCCTTCATTATCCCATGGGGGACTTTCTATTATCAGATCGTGCCTTTTGGTCTAAAGAATGCTAGTGCAACCTACCAACGTGCCATGACCTACATTTTTCATGATCTCCTACACAAAATTATGGAAGATTACGTAGATGACTTACTCAGTAAGTATAAACTTTGTCAGGACCACTTGATGATTCTCAAAACCATATTTACTCATCTCTTCTAATATAACATTTGACTAAACCCAAAAAAATGTGTCTTTGGTGTTCTTTCTATTAAGCTCTTAGGTTTTATCATTTCTCTCCCTGGTATTGAGGTCGATCCTACTAAGGTTAGAGTAATCCTCAAGATGCCTCCACCTATTAATATCAAATAAATCTATAGCCTACAAGGAAAACTTTAGTCAATTCATCACTTCATTTCTCAGTTATTAGATGCTGCCAACCCTTTCATCATCTCCTTAAAAAGGATGTCTCCTTTTATTAGAATACAAAATACCAAGAAGCTTTTGATGCACTTAAACAATATCTCCTTTCCCCATCGATTCTTATTCCACCTAAGGAAAATCAACCTTTCTACTTATATATCTCTGCAACATACCATTCTCTAGGTGTTATGATTGCACATTGAGATGACCACCATTGAGAGCAAGCAGTTTATTACACAAGCCACACACTTATTGATTATGAGACTTGGTATACCCATACCAAAAAACTTTGCCTTGCATTGGTATTTTCTACCTCTAAAATTTTCCATTATCTCCTAAATCATAAAACTTATGTAGTCACTCATACTGATCCCCTCAAATACATGCATTCCAAACCATATCACAACCAACATGTAGCTTGGTGGCTCATGCTTCTTGCTGAGTTCGACTTAGAATTCATTCAACAAATGTCTATTAAGGGGAAAATAATCAATGACAAGTTAGTTTCTGCCCCTTTACCTGACAATCAACCTTCAAACCTCAAATTCCCTGATGAATACATTGTAAGATTCTCTACTGATGACATCTCCTATCAAATGATGATGTTCTTTGATGGATCTAAATGTCAACATGGTGGGGGGTGTGGGGGTCATTATTATTCCTCTAGATGGTGATCCTATGCCTTTGTCATTTAAACTAGATTTTGAATGCACTAACAATATGGCCGAATATGAGGTTTTGATTCTAGGACTTCAAACAACTCTTTTCTTGGGTATCAAATCCATAACCATTTTTTATGATTCTTAGCTAGTGGTTAACTAGGTTAATGGTTCTTATGAAAAAATGAAATTCTATAGTGGTATAAACATCATGTAGATACGTTGTTAGGATCATTTGACTCTTATCTCTTGCAAACTATTCCTCAATCTACAAACAAGTTTACTAACATGATGGCTTCACTTGCTTCACATATACCCTCTTCATCCTTTTCTTTGAGAATGTACGTCACCGTGCATCACTTAACATTAACCTCCTATGTCTTAGCTAACATCCTCTTTTTCAAAAATGTAATAACCAACCCGTATGACTTATGGTACAAGTAACTCATGGATTATCTTTCCTTCTCTATTACCCCTTCTGATCTCTCTAATAATGGGAAACAAGCCTTCATAAAATGTGTCACTTGTTACACTATATTAGGGGGACTTCTCTGCAAGTAAGGTTTTGATGGTCTTCTCCTTAGATGCCTCACTAACACTAAGACTCCCTTCGCTATTAAGAAAGTCCATGATGGGATTTGTGGTGGGAATTTCAATGGTCACATAGTTGCCAAGCATATCCTTTGACTTGCCTATTATTGGCCTATGCTCCATCAAGAAAATGCTGATTATGTTTGGCATTATGTCAAGTGTCAACAACACGCTAACCTTCTTCACATTCCAAGTCATGCATTACAAGTCACCAAAGACTTTTGGCCCTTCTCCCAATGGGGTTTAGATCTTATTAGGGAGATTAACCCTCATTCCTCCCTCTATCATCACTCTATCATTATTGCCACTGAATACTTCACCAAGTGAGTTGAGGCCATCCTCCTCATCTCCACTAAAGCTGACAAAATTGTTGACTTTATCAACCATCACATCATCTATCATTTTGGTGTCCCTCATAAAATTATAATAGGTAATGACAAATCTTTCAAAAACAAGACTGTTCAAAGTCTTTGTGATACATTTGGAATCAAATTAAGCTTCTCATCACTATACTATCCAAAAGCTAATGGACAGGTAGAAGCTTCCAACAAAACATTAACCGAAATTCTCATGAAGGTAGTCAATGATACAAGAAAGGATTGGCACATACACATTCCTTTTGCTTATTGGGCTTACCACACTAGCATTCAAACCCCTATGGGTGCTACACCTTTTTTATTGGTATATGGGATGGAGGTTATTTTGCCTCTTGAACTCCAAATTCCTTATCTTCACATTTCTCTACAATACATACTTACTAACAATGACTTTTACTAGGAACATTTGGCTCAACTTGAATTTCTTGATAAGCACCATCTCATAGCCCTTAACCACCTCCAAATCTATCAAGAGTGTATCAAACATGCTTAGAACAAAAATCTCAAAGAGTGAGATTTCAATGTAGGAGATCTCATCTTACAAAAAAATCAACATGTGATAAACATGTAGAAAAGAAAATGGGGTAATTTTTCTCCTAATTGGCTTAGACCTTATATCATAACTCACAAGTATGGCTCAGGAACTTATTTCCTATCTTCTCTTAAAGGAAGGCCAAAACCTGAGCCTTTAAATGCCTTACACATCCAACCATTATTTTATTAACCAAGCATCACTTCATGTCATGTTTAACTTGAGCTCATCCCTTGAGCATCCCCATTACATTCATTTCCCTTCCTCTTCACCCTTACTCCTATACACTTAGTTAACTTATGCAGTTGTATGGTTTTACCCTCAAAGTGGAACACTCCTAAGCCTCTATAGTCTTGTCCTTGACTAAAATCATTAAAAAATAAAAATAAAAAAATGGGATATCTGAAAAAGTTATAAAGTCTCAAGTCATGCTTCTCAACGTAGACTGCTCCCTTGAAGAATGGCTAAGCCAAACTTTGTTCTCAAAGAGAAAAATAAATAAAAAAGGCTTATCACATCAATCAGCTTTATACGACCTTAACCCATACAAAATCCCATTATAGGCTTCCCAAATTGATCAAATTACACACAAAAAAAAGAGAATTATGTTATAGACTCGTCTATATTATCTCTTTGGTCACCCACAAAAAGGGCATATCATCCCTACTTTGTAGGTTATGCTACCCAAACATTTTCCCTCATTTTCCCCTTTTTTCATACTCTTTCAAGGGACTATGAAGCTCACATAATATAACGCAAACATGATGCTTCTTTAACAAACATAATGGTTCAAAGATATAAGGCATGAAAGAGGCTCATCTTCCTAAGCCTATTTATGTTCTGATTATGGTCTTTGCTAGTGCATGAGCATTTTACCTCTTTATTTTCCCATTTACAACCACATGTCAATCTCTCTATTGAGATGAAAAAACCATGTTATACCAACACTCTCAAAGCCTACTCAATTTATTTTAAGCATGCACCATCACAAATATGGAAAATTGATGAAATAAACTAACATATCCAATTTATTCATTTTAAGCATACACCATCACAAATATGGAAAAATACTAAAGATGAAACTAACCAACCAACTATGCATATACCATCACACATATGGGAAGGCTAGTCTAACTCAACTAACATGATCAACAATAACATCTAGATTACCTTAACATTAAAATAATCATCTATGTTAACATCATCATCATAATCACAATACACACATCTCAAAAACATAATAAATGAACATCTCATGTATATATATGTGATAAAAATACATGTCCATAACTACATCATTATAATATCATCTCTCTCACAAAATATGCATCTCCCATCTCTGGCTCATAGGTTAGTATACATATAAAAAATATAATCAAAATCGGCAAACTCTAACACTCAAGGTCCTTGGGGCTCTCTATATGGTCGTGAGGAAGAAATGTCATCCCCACTCTCCATTCATCTACATTTTCATGAGATAGAGGTCATGTCATGTGACGTAGACCTCTCTTTCTCTTTGAACTCTGAATATATTTAAATCTATGGAAACTCTCTAATCACCCTCTCATAGTATGAAATCTCATCTAGGGTAGTCAAATATCTTACTAGAGATATAGTCTATTAAGGTCCCATAGCACTTGATGATGTCCCATCCTATATTGGTTCCTATAGTGGTAGAGGAGAAGGAGCAACTTGACCTACTACTCTCAGACTCTCTACTATCATTGTAGTCACCTGACTTTGTAAAACTACAACCTGGCCCTGTAGTGTTATAACCTAGCCCTATAGTGCCCCAATTTGACCCTGAAACATCACCACCTACCCTTATAAGGCTAATGCATGTGGCTAGGTTGTTTCTCTACCCTACACTACTTCATCTCAAGCATGTACCATTGTATCCCTCTCTCTCACCAACCCTTGTAAATCTGGTGGTGGCCTCGTAACCTCTATCATGGGATGTAAACCTACCCACCAAGCTATATATGTCACTATGCACTATGGGTGTCCAACACCTGTCCCTATTGGTAGTTCCTCAAAATTTGGCCAATCTATCTCTTTGGGTAATGGTAGGGGTGCCTTTATGTCATCCCTCCTATATCAAAGGAAGGCAGGTGGAATATCCTATAGTAGACCAAACTACCTCCTAATCCATGCCATGGGTACCATTTCCAACTCACCAGCTTGTTTCCCCCTGAACCATAGTGAGATCTACAAACCATCAAGTTGTTGTGACTATCCTCTAAAAATTGGGTATATCACATAGGGTCTCCATAAAATATCGATACGAATCAAACGCTCAATCATCTTCCTATAATAGGCAATGTCCCGTACCATGCCATCCACTTGTGTTTGTTCCATGCCCTCTCTCTAATGTCTAAAACCAACCCTGAAGCTGGCTAGGATCATGGTAGGTAACCCTAATGGTTGTGTCACCATGATTTTCTCATACTCCCAATAATGTAATATATGGTTGACACATAAAATGTATCGTTGTTGTAACCTCAAGCCCCATAGTTTTTTGTATAATTGTGCTAAAAATACTAGGCCCCATGCAAAAATAGTTCACTACTCAAACATCTGTGAAAGCATACATGTCAATACAATCAAAAATCTACCATCGTCTACATTTGGTAATGCATACATTATGATCCCAATCATCATCAAGATGCTCAATTGATGTTTCTCCTTATCAACCATATAGTGTGGCTCATACATAAAACTCACCGAATGGTAGGTTACCTCACGAGCATGCTCTCCATATAAGGCCACTATGTGGATATCATGCTCCTCTCTCAAGCATGTGAATATTTCCTCACCCTAGAGTGGTAGCCATAAAATCTTATAAACATCCTCTTGAGTCACTATCAACTCTCTAATCAATAGATGGAAGGTGTTGGCGGTATGATCCCACCTCTCAATCAATGCTATCATAAGGGACATATCTTAGGGAAATTTATAATACCTTCACACTCCTCCTAACCCCATTTATACTATGTGATCCCATTCATCTAGAGTAACATCCCTCATCATGCATGTCAAAAAACTCGGTAGATAATCTTGTAATGTTAGCTCCATCCTCGCCTGCATCTATACACACAACTCAAGTCACATACCTTTTAATATACTCTAGTACCACCTTTTTCCTTTTATTTTGGATAATTATGTTGTTTTAAGGCCCTAAATTGAGCTATGTAGGTAGAACTCAGTCGACATGGGGTCTTCTGAGATTAGCTTAGCCATATACCCACCTAACTAATTACCCTACTATTTTCTCTCTACCCTAGGCTTCATTTCCTCTTCTTTCTCTCCACCCTAGGCCTACCTACCTATCACAACTCTAGGCCTCATGGCCTATATCCCTAACCCTTGACACTATGCCATATCTTTTAAACCCTAGACCTCTTGACCTATCTCAACTTACTTATTTACCCATTTTCCATAACACAGCTTTTTAGATCTTTTTCCTAGGCTTTGGGAGAACTACATTGGCTTGAGGCCCTACACTAGGAAATATAGGTAGCACTCAGTCAACATGGGGTCTTCTGAGGCTAGCTCAACCATTAGGCTAGTTGACTACTACTAGGGATTCAATGCTTTATAGGCCTAAGTATTAGCTGATGTCGATAGGCACCTTCTTATTCTTTTTCCTCTTTTACTAGTTTTTCACAGTCACTAACATCAGCATTAATGTTGATATCGATGCTTTATAGGCCTAAGTATTAGCTGATGCCGATAGGCACCTATCAACCTTGGTTCCATGTTGGCCAACATTGATGGACCTCACTGATGTCGTTGCCTAGTTCAACCCTAGGGCCAAATGACCCAAACCCAAAATTACTAATTTAACCTAAAAACCTAACCACAAAACCTCCTAACTTATCTTAAAACTACCCTACCTTATTCTTTGCCCCTCTACTAATTTTTTCTACATCCCCACCTCTCAATTAGCCTAAAAACTACAAATACCCAAATCAAATTTCAAACCAACTAGCAGAGGCTCTTACCTCATCTCTCCATCTCCTCCTGGCTAGCATAATTGGCTCCTATGGTGGTGCACCCCCTACTAGGTCCACTCCTTACTCTACCATCTCAGTCGCTCTCACAACTCTAATTTTTCTCTCCAATCATAAAGTTGTAAATAATTTTGGTCAACTACCAAACCCCCTTTTTGTCAGGTTTGGTTGGCCATTGATGTCAACATTCTTGACTGAATATGCCAAAGTTGATGCTTATGCAAATTGACATCTACAATGTCACCCTAGTTTACCAATGTCATCACTTTCGATTACTGATATCGGTAATGTCATTGACAGCGACACCATTCCAATAACATTTTATCCAACAAAACAACCCCCACTTTTTAGACTTTACCCATATACTGAGGTAGATAGAGATCACATATGTCTCCCAAACCATGACAAATTCCATTGGAGTCCATGGATATCTCCTCACTCATTGACCCTTTTACACTAATCTTGCATTACTTGTCTTGACTGCTTATGTTACTTTGCTATAGTTGGCTATTTGGCACATGCATGTATATTACATGTTTTAGATGGAAACCAATCCCATCTTATCACCTTTAACCCTTTTATGTTTCTCAAGGGCACTTCCTACCTTGGATACCGAGAAAACATTGACCATTGGAGCTATAACTTTGATTGTTTTGACCTATCAACTATCACCTACAAGTTGTGATTTGGTTATATCTATATGAGTCCTCTTCAACCTTGACTATTCTTGACTTTATTGACTATAACTCATAGTAGTATATGCATACTAAGTGATACTCAATTCCTCACCACTCACCCAATTACCTTTTTATCAAACTGGTACTCGATTCTAGTTTCTCCTCCGTCGATTCCCATTTTGAGGGGGGATACCTCATCCAATACTTGGAGCATCTAACTCCTATTTTTGTCTTGTAACTTGTCAGTATAAATTAAAAGATAAAAAGGGGCAAATGTAGACACCAAAAATATGTCACACACACGTACATAACTCCCTATGTCAAAACCCCCCTTAAGCCCATTTCAATAATAAAAAATAATCTCCCTAACCCATGCTTTTACCCCTCACACACTTAATTAATTTAAACTACTTAATTAAGTTAATTAAAAACCCCTTTTGCCACCGTCCTTGGCCACCTCACCCTATGACTAATTCTCACCTGATGAGTCACCTCAAGACCTGGTCCCCTCATCCTAACTACCGAAGACTTATTCTCACTTCCAAACTAAATTCATAATCAATTACCTCCTTCTTAATCTCTTAATTTTACCATTTTTAAATTAGTGTCATACTTGGCACAAATAAAAATAGAAATTAGGCCAAAAATAGTAAGGTTTACCTATTTTAGGGCCACCAACATCGGTCAACCCATAATTAATGTCATTGGGATCGTTAACATCAGTAATATAAGCCAAACTCCACCCTAAAGTTTAGGTCAACATAAATCAATAAAATTCATTCTTACTTGCACTCAAGCTCTCAACATTCTATTTTTGACATCTTAGCTTACTATCATCTTGCATAAGTCAATCACAATCAGGAACTTAGCTCTTGAGGACCAACATCATCTATTTATTCTCTCTATTCAGGTATTCAAGTTCAGACTCCCTGATAAGGATCATTAATCTGACACTTATCATTCAGTAACCATAGCTAAGCATATCACTTATTTTGTAGGTATTTAAAAAAAATTATTCTCCTATCATTTTATATCTATTTTTAATTGCTTTACATACTTATGATCAAACCCTCGTGAGGGGGTTACAAAGCTTCCTCACTTTTTTCCCCTTAACTTAACACACCAAACCTTTGAATAGATCTACCCAAACCATAATCTCTCTCTCATAACTCTCCCCAACCTCCCAGACCTGATCAAAACCATTTCCTAAACCCAAAAAATCCTTCTACAAGCCCCTAGGTAATTATTGCCCCTATCGACCTCGACAGCCTAATCGACATCGATCACCTTCACCACCAACCTCGACAATATAATCAATATTGGTCACTCCCATAATAACGTCAATGACTATGGATTTCCTAACCTCTCCAAAACCTACCCAAACAATTTCTAAAATAGAAACAAAGTAAACCACATGTACCTTGACACTCTCTGCTGCACTCATGCTATAAATAATGATAATATTATCTCTCTTTCATTCTCTCTTTACCTCTTTTTTAGTTATTTATTAATCTTTTGTCTTTCAAAAGTAGAATTTCATCTCTAAGGAAGTTTCAAACTTCTTAGAACAAGCACATAGCTTGGTAGCCCACTCATTTAACTACTAACAAACATTTTGTGGTAGTGCCTTCTTACTTATAGGTAGACCTCCGTAGCCAAAGATGAGTGCTCACAACATCTGGATACAACACGTAAACTAATCTAGGTTCATTCTAATCACTTATCCCCATCATTCTTTTCTATTTTCCTTTAGACTTGAAATAGGCAAAATTTAGTGAAACATGGTATATAAATTGAGGATGACTGACTAGGATGTTTGCTTGAGAAGTTAAGCAAAATCCATTAGTGGTACTCTAGCTCAGACTGTAGGTGTAATTCGAACATCACACTACACTAAGAAAGTGATGTATGTAGTGGTTGTGAAAAGGACAAAACCTTTTCAAAATAATTTGATTGATACAAATCCAATTGATGTGAGGAATCTCTAGTACTATCCACACTTCAGACCATCTAGACTTTCAAAATTTTAGTTTTACAATAATCCCACTTGTCATGGACATATTGTTGATGCAGGGTGCATAGCCTAAAGTTCCATGTTGTCATGCAATCTCTTTGGAGAAGGGGGTGTAAAAAACCAACTTATTCATGTGCTTTTATTTTTGGATTAACACTCAAAATCCTCCCAAGAACATGTATATAGATGGAATTTAACAATATGATACAACCTTATTAGTTTTAGGACTTTGGATGTTATTTAATTTTATTTCATCATTTTATACTTTACTTTTTTGGTCTTATCAAGTCGAAAACTTGTTTGAAAACTAAAATGCATGATAAATACCTTTGTTATCTACCATTTTATTTAAACAAGTTACACTGACCAAATCAAAATCACCCTTTTCCTTGTTCAAATCCTCATTTGAAACATTGTGTTTGTCTTTGCTAAGCAACATTGTTATGCTACCAATTTGAGTCTAGACCATTTTCAAAAAATCTCTAAGTCCTTCATTTTTTACTCAAATTCAGAATCTCACCTTTCTACATTCTAGGAAAATGTGTTAATTAGTTTGTCATTTGCACTTGATTTGAGTTAACTTGGGTGTGATTTCTCATTTGGGTTGAAGGCCATTACATAGACTCATCATCATATTTGTATTATCATTATGAACTTAGGTTATCTTATGTTCACATACACTCTAAGTTCTATGACCATTTTACTTCCTATTACCATGTGGTGATGTTGTACTACCCAATTGGTTTTAGTTTTATACTTAGGAGTTCTTGTGTGTTTTCACATCTTGAACTTCTTAGTTCTCATCATTACCTTCCTCATCAAAAATACTTTCTTCTAATTTTTTAGTCATAACTCATCAAAGTAAAGCTTATATTTTATGGTATTGATGTATCTTTTAGCCTAAGTTTGTTGTGCTATCTTGGACTTTAGGTTTCAATATTTATCATACCTCTTCCAATTTGATGATTTTAACCCATCAAAGTTGATTAAATTCATGACCATTTACTCTAATTATGTGGTACTACACCACTTCTCTTTTTATAGTCTCTTTTACCTTGTCACTTATTTGGAGAAAAATCAAAACACACCTTTTAAACATTTGTAAAAACACATTCAAAATATTTCCAAACATAGAGAAAAATATTTTAAAATATGACGCAAAGGTATACTTGTAGTGGGGTATCTTATGGCCCTATTTATGAGGAAGAGCATTTTTATGATGAACAAGATAATCATATGGTATTTGAAGACATTCTAATGACTGTAGGATCAAAAGAAGACTATTTTGAACATCAAACCCTAGAGGAAAAAGAAAAATCCCTCTTAATGTTAATTTAATTAAGCACTAGATTGCCATCAAACTTTCCTATAAAACAATTACACACCTTGGTTAGAGAAGGATAACAACAACAAGAACAATCCCTTGCCTAGATTGTAAAATCAAACATTGTTTCTTCTACCAAAAGAAAGGAAGAACTCATATATTTAACACCTAAAGATCAATATCTTTCCATAAAGATCAAAAATATAAGTCAATGATATGCAAAACAACTCATCGTTGACTTAATTAACTTTTTAGTTGCCACTTCAATATACAAAAATGCTTTTAAAGAGTATGGGCATATAGTATAGCCAATTCAACATACTTTAGTTAAGATCACATCTATGATAGATCATGGTATCTCAATTTAACAAACCAAGTCTCAAGAGGTTTTGAAAAATTCTTCACCATACATGGAACATACATTTTTTAATCATCAAAAGCCTCTTGTCCCTTTACAAAACCAAGGAATGAAGAATGTACTACTATTGATGAAATTGTTCAAAACACTTTGGCAAGTTATTCTCAGCCAATACGTATGATGGTGAATCAACCACAACCTCCCCAAAATCAATAAAATACTTACAATTCAAGGCGATAGATTCTAGCAGATGTTTATGAACCCAAGAATTAGTAGCTCACTTACTCGACTCCAAGAGTGAACCAAAACAAAGTTATAGATCATAGGTTGTATATCCCTTATAAATCAACACAAGAGGGGCATATATCATCCTAATAGAATTATATTCCACCTACCAATGAACCAAATATGCAAGAGTGGAATTTAATGAAATTATGTCACGACTGAAGATAGGAAACTGTGTCAAGAAGTACAAATTTGACGAGATATGTCCATATCAATTTAATTTGAGTATTCTCCAAGTCCCCTTTCCACCTAATTTTGAGGCACCCAAATTTGATAAATACAAAGGGAAGGGTGACCATAATGAACACATTCAGGAATTTTTTGTATTATGCTAAGAGCTAGTTTATAATAGCCTTTATTTGCTTCGCTTGTTTCCAGAAAGTTTAGTAGGACAAGCTTTAGATTAGATCCTTAAGTCACCGAAGGGATCGGTGTTGAAATGGAATGATCTATAAAAAAAATTGTCATCTATTTATTTTATAATATTGAACATGAGTTGACTATGGTTAACTTATACAAAGCCAAATAATGAGATGGAGAAAGCTTCACAGTATATCTTTAGTGATGGAGAGCATTAGCTGGATGCTTTCAACATAATTTTCTAGACAAATAGCTAGATGATATTTTTCATAGAATATACACCCTGAGGTGGAGCATAATCTACAACTTGCTTATGTAAACTTGTTTAAAGAAATTATAGATAAGGGTGTGTAAATTGAGAAGGTGCTTATAACTAAGGGCCTTGTCAAGATTTATTCATAGGTTCAAAAATCAAATCAGACCTAATCACTAGTTCAAAATATTGTAATATATAAAACTAAACTATTTAATAAAAATAAGAACATGGTAGGGAATGGAGTAACTAAATCTAGGCATGTACAAATGGTGTAGGCTCCACCAGCTCCAAATGTGTAATTATCTCTCCCTAATCCACCATCCACTTTATAAAGGGTCCTTCCACGAAGTACATTCAACTTTTCAACTTCATAATCCACCATGTATAAAACTTGGAGAGCATGTAGATCCTATGTTTCAAAATCTCATAGCAGCTAATTTGATTGTGTGGCCTATACCAAGGCCATTTCCTGAAGATTAACCCAAACCCAATTGGTATCAGGTAGATAAATTTTGCAACTTCCATCATGTTGTTGGTCATGGTGCTTATCAATGCTTTAAATTGTGACATCTCATTGAAGATTTGATTGAAAGCATAAAAATTGAAATCAAATTGGCCTCACAAAACACTAATTAGGATATGGGCATCTACAAAGATCCATTTACTCAACACAATCAACAACCAACAATAAACAATTAGAACCAAGGATAGAATCAACAATAAAATTAGAATCAAGGCTAGAATCATAATCAACATGATCATATACCCATGCTAATAACTTGGGTTACTGCCTTACACCTACAATAATACTGTGGGATGCATTTTTTCACACCACATTATCACTATCACTATTAAATCTCATGAACCATCTCGTACTTCTCATTATAGGGTCAATACCTTCCCCTTCAAGTAATGCCATGTCATGTGCAAGTAATTCTATTGTGCCTTGGTTTCCATAGGTTACTATTTTTGGACCCCATCCTTCTAATTATAATGGCTCCTTGTCAACTCAAAATTTCACCAATGCAATAGATGCCCATGAGTCACCCTCCAAGGACCTTTGCCTTTATCATCTAATTATAATAGCTCTTTACCACCTCTAAATTATACAGTTGTAACTAGATGCTCATAAATCACCCTTCAGGGCCCTTTGCCCTCTTCTAACATTTGACCCAACATAAACATTATGCCTTTGGATCCAAAGTTTAACATTGCACTAGCTAAAGCTACACCTTTTCTTGATACTATTGAAAAGTCATATAGTATCTTAGACCAATTGAGTAAAACCCCTACACAAATTTATATTTTAAATCTCTTGCATACATCTAAAGTCTATATAACTATTTTGAATGACCTTCTTCAATAATCTATTATTCCCAAAGACATTAATCCTATACAATTTCAAACACTTGTAGGCAATTTGTCTTCATTTTGATAGGTTACTTTCGATCAAAGAGACATGTCCAATCTTGGTCCTAGCCATAACAACCACTTGTATATTGAGGTCATCATTAAAAACCATAAAATCAAGTAGTTCTTATAGACAATGGTTTAGGGCTAAACATAGTGTCCCTCAAGCTCGTATAGTGATTGGGTTTTACTATGAAGGACATTCAACCAGAGACAATCAACATAAAGTCATATGACAACAACGAAAGGGAATATTTTGATATTTTTTATTTGCCAATCATTATTGGGTCTATGTCCCATCATACCTTATTACATATTATGGATATTGAATTTCCTTATAACATACTTCTTGGTTGTCCTTGGCTCCATGAATTAAAGTTTATCCCATCCACTTTACATTAATTCCTCAAGTTTCCCCATGATGCGATTTAAGTCACCATTCCTACTGATCTATATCCTTATCAGCATTACAAACACCTAGAGGATAAATTTTGTAATTATAAGTATTTTCCTAGTTCTTAATTCATTGTGAAGAAGAACAAAGAAATAGTTTTGCATCCACCCACATCTAATTATATCAACCTTAGTGACATTGCTTCTACTTTGATTAATCCATTTCCCACAACCCTTGAAAAATTGGTTATTATAGAAGATGTAGGCATTTCCACATACTGTCTTAAAGATGCCTTCCATATTTCTAAGTTTCCAAAGTCTCCCGAATCATTTGGAAAACCCAAAATTTCCAAAATCCCTTAAATACCCAACATGATTTGACAAAAGAAGAAATATACATAGAAACCATCGATGGTATTTGTACCTATTACTTCACCAAATCAAGTTTAGGAAGCTTTCATTGAAGGAAACTAGTTATATTTTAACAACATTGTTGATTGTTTTCAAAATCCCAAATATTCTATCCTAATCAGATCATGGATAATTTTGATTATACAAGAAAAGGCCTTGGCCCATGAGAGTAAGGAATCGTATAACCTTTATTAGCTGGTAAACCAAACATGAATCAAGGTCTCAAATTTATACTGCCTAGGGGTGACCTCATCACTTTTGATAGTGTTTCTTCTAAATCAATTAGTGATGAGACTCATAACAATGATGTAGTGTCCAATTATAGTATTTACATTAAGCTTACTGACATAGACTTATGTGATTCAAACTCTATTATGACCATAACACCCTATTATTCCCTTTACCTTTTCCATCCCAAACCCATTGATTGGGACTAATGTAATTTGGTCATACACCTTGATGAATTTGAGAATGAAGAATTTATTATAGAGTACATGTGCCTCAGAGATGGATTACTAATTGGAAATCATAAGCAAGACTTTTATTTTTATTTGGATCCTTCTACCTACTTTGGAGAGTAGAAAAATGTTCTTGGTCATAAAAAAGATAAAAAAATTTAGATTCTTAGGTGAAAACCTCTTTGAGGGACTCATTGGTCAAGGAAATAGTAAATAAAAAGACAAGCCCTTGAGTTAAAACCTATTTCAAATGCTCTTGGATGGGAAATTTTTCTCATCCCTAAAGGACACACAAGGTCCATCAAGTCTTAGCTCCTTAACCAATACTAGCATCATGTCAGAACAACAATAAATCTTTGAGCACCTTGCTCTTGACTTCCCTAGAATATTTTCTAGTTGGCCATTACTTGAATCGGTGGATTCAAATTCATCACATTATCCCAAGATTTGGGAAGAATAATAGGAAATTGAAAAAGAAACAGAAGATTAGAATAAAAAACTACCTACTATTCTAGAAGATGGTTTTAGACTCCTTGTAAAAAACACCACTAGAGTAAACCTGGGAACGTATGATGATCCCGAAATTATTTATCTTGGATCTTCCCTCACTGATGAGGAGTGAGATCATATTATCACTATTTTGAGAGATTTTATTGATGTGTTTGCATGGGCTTACTCCAACATGCCAGGCTTAGACCCTAACTTAGTTGTGCATCAACTTATTTTCCATCTAGATGCTAAGATAATCCAACAAAAATTGAGGAAGATGCATCCACATATCACTCTTTTGGTAAAAGTAGAATTGGAGAAATTATTAGGAGTCAGCTTCATTAGACCATTGGACTATTCCAATGGATATCAAACATAGTTTTAGTTAGCAAAAAACCATAGGGTATATGTCTTTGTACTAATTTTAGAGATATCAACATGGTATACTACAAAGATGATTTTCATCTACCCAATATTGACATGATTATCGAATCTATTATTTGGTACAAAATTTTATCCCTCATGGATGGATTTTATGAGTATAATAAAATTAAGATAGCTTAAGAATACCAACATAAAAATGTGTTTACCATACTATGGTGAATATTTTGTTATAAAGTCATGCCATTTGGCTTTAAAAATTATGAATCTACTCATCAACGTGATATGACTATCATCTTCCATGACATGATGCATGATATTTTTGAAGACTATGTTGATGACATCCTATCTAAATCAAGAACATGTGATGGACATCTTGATGTTCTATGGAGAATCTTTGAGAGACTTCATGAGTACAAGGTCCATTTGAATCCTAAGAAGTGTGTCTTTGGCATCACTTCAAGAAAATTTCTAGGTTTTATTATATCACAAAGAGGGAATAAAGTAGACACTGCTAAGGTTAAGTCCATTGTTGAAATGCCTCCACTTTCCAATCTCAAATATCTACATAGCTTGCAAGGAAAGATCTAGTCTATTCGAAGGTTCATTTCACAACTAGCAAATAAGTGCCACCCATTTACACATCTCTTGAATAAAGGGATCATATTTAAATGTGATCATGAGTGTCAATTAGAATTTACAAAGCTCATAACCTATTTGGCCAACCCACCAATCTTGAGACCACCAACACTTGTACAACCATTACTTATTTATATTTTAGTGACTGAACATGTACTAGGGGCACTCTTGGCCCAACATGATTTATTATTTAATATTCACACTGGTGGATTATGAGCATAATTATATAGCTATTGAGAGGCATGTTTAGCTATGGTGTTCACTTCTCAAAAGTTGTGACACTATATGATGAATAACAAAACTACTGTCATTGTTAAAGTAGACCCCATTAAGTATTTATTATCCAGAGTAGCTCTCAAAAGCTACATCACTAAATGGGTCATGTTCCTAAGAAAAATTTAATGTTGAGTACCAGAATCAAAAATATATCAAAGGGCTGGCTATTGTTGATCAACTTACGAAGGCCCCTATTATAGACACTCAACCACTCATATTCAATTTTTTAGATGATTTTATTATGACAATAGAAGAAGGATTGTAGGAACCTAAACATTTGAGGTTATACTTTGATGTCTAATTTACATACCATGGATCTGGGGATGACATTTTGTTGATTACACCACAAGGGGATCTGATTCCCAAAGTATTTCATATCAATTTTCATTGTACCAATGATATGGTCAAATATGAGGCACTTATTATAGGACTTCATCTTGAAGTACAATGGGATATCCATCACTTAATGTTCTACAGGGATTTCTAATTGATTATCAATCAAACCATAGATCACTATCAAAATAGATATGACAAGCTTGTATCTTAAAAGTATATTATGGATAATCTCAAGACTCATTTTATATCCCTACAGTTTGAACAAATACCACAGGCCAATAATATATCTATCGAATCAATGACAATAATTGACTCTATGATATGGATTGCTACCAGTGCTAAAGAGTATCAATTTCTCATTGAAAACCTTCTACAACCTATTCATGTCCTATCATATTTAGAAAGGGTATACACCATTATTGGTCTCAATCCCTCACCTAAACTGCCTTGGTTTCATGAGATTTATAATTATTTTCATGGCCAAGTTTTTCCACCCAACCTTTTCTATAATAGTCAAAAACTTTTACTTCGTCACTTAGCCTATTATAACCTATTTTGAAACATGCTTTATTGTAAATTCTATGATGGAATGCTACTTCATTGTTTATCTTTGGGAGAATCCAAGTCAGTGCTTAAGGAGGTTCATGAAGGAATGTGTGGTGCCCACACTAATGGTGTACTCTTAGCTAAAATTCTCCTCATAACATATTACTATTGGCTTAAAATGAAGATAGATGCTTATAATTATGTGAGGAAGTGTGTTGTTTGCCAACATGTAAATTTGATACACACACCTTCATTACCACTACAGTCGATTACTACACCATGGTCATTTTATACATGGGGCCTTGATCTCATCAAGAAAATTAACCCAACTTATTCTGATCGCCATAAACATATTCTCAATACTACCAAGTATTTTAATAAGTGGATCAAGGCCATTCCTCTCACTTATGTCACCAAGAAGTAGATTACTAAGTTTATACACTACCATATCATCTACCGATATGGTATCCCATCCTGAATTATATCTAATAATGGTGGATCATTTGTAAATATATATGTTAAATCTCTTTGTGAAAAAAACTAAATCAAGCACAAAAAATCCACACCATATAACCCACAAGGTAATAGACAAGTTGAGGCATCAAATAAAACCATTTTTACCGTAGTGAAGAAGATTTTCAATGATGCTAGATGTAATTGGTAATTGTATATTTTTCCTAACCTTTGGGTTTATTGCACTAGTCATCGAACACCCACAAAATCCACTTCATAATCCCTTGTTTATGGCAAAAAAGTTATTATCCCAATTGAGATAGAGTTGACTTTATTGTGAGTATCTTTGGAGAATATTGAATATGATGAGGATTATAGAGTTTCCTTTTTGCAAGAACTAGATCTCCTTGATGAAAAGCATTTGGCTTCCCTAGACAACTTGCAAGACTATTAGAATAGATTGATTAAAAGCTATAACAAATGCATTCTCCCTTGGAGTTTGAAATTGGTGATTTGGTCTTGAAAGGGAATTAGAAGAACACAAATGTTGAATGTAAGAAGAAAGTTAAATTACAACCCAATTGGCTAGGCCCATATGTTATCACAACAAATTATGGATCAGGGGCATACTAATTGGCTACTATAGATGGCAAATAAATTTCATAGCCCATGAACATTATACATCGAAAGCGGTTCTATGCTTAACAACTTCTGACCCATTGTCTACAAGACCCCTTACTTGGGGGAAACTTGTATTGAAGTCATTTTATCCCAATATTATATTTTGTACCATCCTATGTTGGACCATATTTACTCTATTTTTAGATACCCTAGAATTTTCTCATGGGAACCATATTCTTTTACGACTCTGGAATATTGAAACTTTGGCCTATTGGTATTCTATATCATTTATATTTAATCTTAACTCTTTTTATCCCACCCTATACCATCCTATATTGGATCATATTAATTTTGTCTCATTTTATCCTAGATTATTATACTTCAAACCACATTCTTTTCATATCCTATACCATTGTAACCAGGATAGTTTTATCCCTTGACCAATTATGATCCTGATTATGACTCATAGGCATTCTAGACACACTCAACACCAAGTATACAAAGATTTTCAACTTGAATAGTATTTTTCAGCTTCCTATTATAGACAAGTGAACATAGATACATCAACACATGGTTTTTTCCAACTAAATGATTCTTCAAATTTATCTATTGTTTCATAATGTTCTATTATTATTTTGTTACTATTTGGTAGGCATTGTTGCCTTAAAAGGATTACGCTCTCATCATTTTGTGAGTATGGGCCATTGCAACTAGTTTGAGCTATTATTAGAACTTCTAATCTTAGGCATACATCTACTTGATTAGTTAGTTACCTATGCCAATGTTTATATTCACAATCCCTATGGTAGCCAATTTAGTTGTTTGAGATCTTACTTGTGGAAGTGCATCTCTTTAGTTAGGTAGCTCATTGGGACTTTTGTTAATATTTTAGTTTTATTGTTTATCCTATAAAAAAAATAAAACATTAGAAAATGATCAACAAAATAAATAAAAATATTGTATTACACCTTTATTTATTCCATACTCTCACCATTTTGTGAGCACTTATTTGAACACAATTGCCATTTTACAAGCCCATTTCATTATTTATTCTATAATATTAATCATGTTTTCTTGTCATTACTTTTATTATATCCCATTTCTTGGGAGAACTACATCTTTCTTGAAGTTCATGTTGGATATTTCATCCATGGAACTATGTAGGTAACATCCACTTGTCTTGTATATCTAGAGTTAGCTCGGCCACCCCTTCCTTTTTTCTTGTTTCCCCCATTTTATTTTATGTTGTTTCCCCATCACTTGGGGGAAACTTTGTCTCTTTTATTCTTGTTTTATTGTATCAATATCATTATTTCTTAGATTAGGGGTCACCCTATTGTAGAGAGTAATGCCTCTATTACAGGTGCGCAAACATTTGTTTTCTATTTTCACTAACATTGTGACTATTCTTGTTTGTGTGTTTTAATTTGATTATTATTATTTTTTTTGTTGTGATTTATTTTATTTCCATTTATCTTATTAATAATTCATTTTAATTTATACTATGTTGTGTATTTATTGTGTTTTCATTGTTGTTGAGTTGTTATTTTATTTCTTTATTATTTTGTTGTTTGTTGTTCTTATTCTTCTATTTTATTCTTGGTATTTTGGTCTTTTGAGTTACCATTTTGTCTTGTTATTTTTTTTTGTTTTTAAATTAAAACTTGTTAATACACATGAATCTTGATTATTCATATCATGCTTTCATGTCATTTATTATGCTATTCTTGCTTTACTTTTATGCATTCTTGTTCCTACTTGAATCCTGATTATTCATATCCTAATTCTAAGTTAGGTTACATTTATGTAATATTTTATCTTTGTTTTTGTTTAAATGTAAATAAATGTAACTCTAGTATTTATCATTATCCTTATTTATAAGTATTCACATTTGAACCGGCTCATCATAATTGAAATACAATGTCATTATAGGTTATTCATGCTTATGATGCATAATTTCTTTTTACTATAGTAAGCACCAAGTGTTATATATTCCAAGTCCCAAAGTCAATGTAGCTCTGAAGATCAACTCTTAATACACCAATGAACTAAATGCCAGACTCCATGTAAGACGTGCATATCTTGGCACACATTATGAGTCTAATTGAACAATGGTCCCTCTTTCTTCTATTCTTCTTTCCTCATTCCATTTTTTCCCACTTTTGGGTGAACCACATTGGATTGAGGTCCATTTGGACTATGTAGGTAGTACTTGGATACATGACATATCTTGGGTCAGCTCAGCTACCTTCATTCTTCCATTCATATCTTTCATCACTTTGTGCATCCTCGTATACCTAGTTTTTATGGCTTCTTAAATCATTAGAACCTTGCATCTATGTTTGTGCTCACTCATAATTAATCTATGCATTAGTTTTCTTGAGTTGTGCTTGCCAATTTTCCCCTACTAGGGCATAGTACTTAGACCAATCATCAATCAAATTAACCCTCCTGGGGATAACTTAATTATCAGTTTTCAAAATCATCCCTACTAGGGCAAAATCAATTTATCAATCAAACAAATCTACTCTACTAGGGCACATTATTATTTCCTTTATCTAGAGAAATACTCTCTTTTTTCTTCTAACTCCAAGATATGCAAATTTTGCCCTCATTATGGTACTTTCAAAGTTTGCAACTTATTTTGGGATTGATCATTCCCTAAGTACACAAATTTCACCCTCTTTTGGGTGTGTCAAAGTATGTCGCTTATGTTTTGTGATTACATCCTTTCTACTTCCTACTGCCTTGAGGCCCATTATATTCTATTATATTTTGATCATTAAGAACATACGTGTGAAAAAATTATATTATATGGATTTAATCTCTAATTCATGGATTAATTTCACTTTCTCTTTCACTCTTTCGAGATTCTATCATTCTCTTTCATCCTCATATGTCATCTCGAGGGGGAATTGTAGATCATTACCTTCCAAATTATTCTTGACAACTCTTTTATTTGAAAAGGTGTTGTTTCACCTGAACGTCTTACCACACCTTCTCAAGCAGGGTCAAAATGTAGACATCCAATTCCTAACACCATTGTGTTGAAATTATCAATCTTACTCAAAATTCTGCAATAACGCATAATCTAGGCCAAAATCATTTAAACGTGCTAATTGGTTTGAGCTTATCATATATAAGTGTTGATTTAGGCTAATGTATCCCTAAATAAGATAATGCATTTTATGTGATTATTATATTTTCTCAAATCATTTTGAGTCAAAATGGTAAAAACACAATTTAATGCTCTGAACCACTGGATTCTTCTAATTTGAAAGCACACAACACGTGCATGTGTTATTTTACATACATAACGCTCTAAATGGGGAATTGGTATGTACACAACTAACACCTTAATCTAATTATACTCCAATCAAATTATGACCATTAGCTTGACATTTTGACTAGTTTAATTAAATGGGCAACCAATTTTCAAAGAATTACAAAAAGTTAATTAATCTCACTTAATCAAATTAATCCAAATCAAGGTCTTAAGTGGAAAATACATGGAATTTATTGAATATTTATTAATTGGAAATTCATTTCTAATAAATGCATCATTAAGTGACATATTGATGAGGTGGCATCCATAAGCCATAAATAGAACAAATATCAAGTTAAAGCCCTCCCATACCTCATTAATGCCCCTTTCTTCCAAATATTAATGAGGATATTTATGGATTGAGCCTCTAAAATTAAATATATCCAAGTTGATATCAAGATAGATGGACATGGTTGATTCTAATCCTTTTCAAAAATTTATAAAGACAAGGGTTCTCACTCATTTTTTTAAGCTTCATTGGTTTAAACTTATTATGGCTAATTATCTTCACAAGCCATTTTTGTGTAGTGTTATTATGCTTAATTTTCAATAGGATAACTTAAACTATAGGCATACATTCATCAATTTCACGAGCCTAGTTCATTAGTACATTGAGAGATGGTGGAGGAGCAATCCACTCATCTTTGACAAAGACTTGGATCACTAAATTAGGGGAAAATCATGTTTTTAATCCATACTTGGAGGAGGGATGATCTTGGGAAGGTTTGTTAGTAAATTCCTTCTTTCAATAGCTCTTAGATTTCATTTTCAAAACCCCATGAGGGAGTTGGATTTGTGAGTTATGTTCTTTATGCTTATTTTAGTTTACTTGACTAATACATGATCTAACTCACTTTGGATTCCATCTCTACAGATTGTTCCCTATTTTTGAGTAATCATGAACTTGATAATTGAGTTTCAAAAATAAGATCTATGAGAATAGAGATAATAATTTTATGGATTCTATAATGTCAAATGCATATAGAGATTGTAATAGTGAGCTAATTTGAGATTATTGTGTTTTTGGGGTTCTATGTTAAATGAATTTTAAGCATTAAAATAATGCTTCTAGATTTTCTTCACATGGGATTGAGGTTGGGGGGTTTATGTGTGTTCAGTGATGGAAATGGAATGTAAATTTATGTTTAGGTATGAGATTGAACATGTGTGAATGTTTTTCCATGATAGAGATCAAGCATGTTGCAAATTCAAGTTATGACCTTAGGTATGCCTGGAAAAAAAATTGGAGGGTAAATAAGAGGGAATTTCTATCCTCAAGGAGGAGGATGCCAAAGTAGATTGCATAAATGACAAGTATTTAACCTCCTCACTTGATACAAATTATAAATGAGCTGCTTCATTCTTGAATTTGAGTGAGAAAAAATGAATTGGTATCGAAATTAATGGGGTCTCCATAGAGTCAGAGAATAACAATATAAATAAGAGGGTTGGGGCACCCATATTTATGATAAACATTAGAAAATGATCACAGTACAAGGGCATCATTCTACAACCTAACAACCATTGGGGCACCAAAATTTATGATAAACACCAATAGGTTTGGTTAGGCACCTTCTATACAAAAGAAGATGTTGCAAGGGCCAACAACACAATGGCCTTCAAACCTTTGCACCCACCAGTTCCATTTACTTAAAAGTACTGGTAAGGTGTTAGGCTAATTATTTATAAATAATTATTTAATCTAATAGCTATTTATGATAAGGCTAACCATTATGTCATGTAACCCTTGAAAAACTTTTGCATCTCTCTTTAAGGCATTCAATTCAACAAATATGGGAGACCCAAAATAAAAAGTAAAAGAAAATTGGATTCATGCAAAAAAAACTATGTTTTTTGATATTTGAATTAATTATAGGCTAATATCATGGGCATCAATGAGCCCAGCCAAAAGCAAATACACAAGATTTTAGATTTACACTATAGGTCCCATGGAGTAATTGGAGGGGCAAGATTACTAAGAGTGAGTCCCAATTAAGAAGCCTACACTCTATATCATGTTTATTCTACCACTCAAACATGCATTTACTCACCTAAAACACATCCAGGGTCATTCCATTGCATTTTCTTAATTTTCATTGAATCTCAATGTGATTTTATCCAAATTAAATCTCTGTAGAGTGCTTGTTGTGACTACTTCAATGCTTTCTATGTCAATTTCACTACCTTCTATGTCAACTTCTAAATGCATATGAACTCCTCATTTGCTTTGAGCTAAATTCATAGATTTTCATTGGGAATGGCTTCCACTAATTGCTCAATGAATGAGGTATGGTTTTCCATGTCTCTCATTGTTTTCGAATGCCTAGGTGTTATGTCACTTTAAAGAGGTGGCAGATGGCATATCCAAAACCATTCTTCCTAAGAAACTACCAGTCCAAAACCATAGTGGCATCAAATAGGCATCTTCAAAACTGTGAGGTGAATCTATGCCCTTTGTTCACTAATGTGAACACCTCCAACATAATTAAGTATAAACTTCACAAAATAAATTTTAAAAATAAATAGGTGATTTCAAAATAATATTATTTAAATAAAATATGTTTCTTTTTATTTTTAATAAAATTAAATAATTATAATCTTTGTAAAACTATACATAATTTAATGCCTGCTAAGGGTTTAAGTATTCATAGAGAGAATTAAGAGACACCAAATCAATATTAGAAGCCCAAAAAGAAAAAAAATATAAAACTTATTTTTGATGGGGCCTCCAAAGGCAATCTCGATAAGGCAATTCTATGGCAATGATGGCTAACCTCTATTAATCTCTTCTTAAGATTTGGGTGGAGACAAATAATGTGGTAGAAGCTTGGGTAGTACTAAGAGGTTTCAGGTTGTAGTTGATCATGGTTGGAAGGATTTGATTGTTGAAGGTGACTCCTAGATTAACCTCAATGTGATAATCTCTAGCAGATCCAAATAATCTTGGGATAATTAAAGGGTATGAGACGACTACTTAGCGAAATTTTGGCATATAAAAAGGGAAGGTAACTCGATGGCTGACTAGAATACTAACACAATTCTATATCTAAGATAAAAACATTAGGATAATTATGTGCAATAGATCTTCCCATTTTAGGATGAGGTTTTGAAATTATTAACCCAGAACATAAAATCTAGATAGGGAAGACCAAGAAGTTGGGGTTGTGATAGCATGGAAGGTCGATGAAGAATTTGGATCCCTCTAATATTTTATTTCTTTTCTTTTAAAGCCATAAGTGCAAGTAATGATTGGGCAATGTGACCAAAATGTTATAAATATAATGTATGGACTAGGCATGAGTTAGAGGTTGACGTAAGGGAAATGATCGAAGGTAATTACAATTATGTTGGCCTATCATTTTGATGAGTAGATTAGGATGTGGAAGGAGGCTACATGTGCCAAGGGAGAATCTTAAAAGAGGTGGGTTGGCTTTAGACCAAAGATGGTTTTCTCTTTGTACTACAATGGTTCTAGGAAGGGGAGTGGGGTGCAGAAGCGTTGATAGAGTTGCTGCTAGAGGATACTATAGAGAAGGGAAAATGAGTAAAAGTGAAGCCCATGGTGCATCTGAAGATAAGAGCAAGGCATAGGGCTACATTCTCATATTGAAAGATGGGTGAGGCGGTGGTGGACCGTTTCTATGACCATATTGATAATAAAATTCACAACCCACTGATGACGATATGGCTTTGCAAGATATGGCACGTAGCTACAAGAGTAGATGAGCTAGAAGGGTAAGAAAAATTGTAAAGGTCCTCAAATCCTTCATGGTGAAATCTATGCAATCCTTAAGCCATAGGAATGAATTTCATGCAACACATGCAATCAATGGAGCTAATATGATTTTGAACGTGGTCGAGTCTTTCACTCTTCACCAAGAGCACATGGACTTGGAAACCCTCATCCATTCAATTATACTAGAATTTGTAGACCATAGTCATGACATTTTGGATGGGATGATGAAGATTCAGAGGAACTAAGAGGCTTGGAACTCAGCGTTTGATTGATTGTATCTTCAAGCCACCTATGTGTTACGATGGTGAAGAGGAAGAACCAAACAATGCAAGTTCTGAAGGTGGTGGGAATTATGGTGTAATAAATTGTGATGGAAGCATGTGGCAAACTAGACATGCTATCTCTGGGAGTAGAATTTATAATCCTTGAATGATGATATATAATTAGTGGTGTAGTGGGCATAAGTTGTAGCCCTGCGTTCTAATTTTTTTAAACCTTTGGAGGTTTTTGTATAACTAATGATGTAAAAGAATATAGTTTATTATAAATAAACACTTTTGACTTTTGGATGATTCACAGTTAATTGTGATGTGTTTGGTTTTCGATCCCCACCTAGTAGATAACACTTTACTAACCATTTGGATGGGTCTGAATCAAACTCTTTTTATCTGCACGAATGAATCTCAAACTAATTTCTACTTCAAAATTTACTCTAAAAATATTTAATATTTAATATTTAATATTTAAAAAATAAAAAAATTAACAATAAAAACAAATATTAACCCTTATCAAATAAAAGATATAATTTCACTTAAAAATATTTACAACAAACTATAAATTTTTTTAAATTGATTTATAATTATTTATTAATAAATATTATTAAATTTTTTAATCTTACAATATTAAAATATTAATATACAATATTGCCACACATATTTCCGTCATCTTCTCCATTTACTCCATCATTAAAAATAGTAACGATCCCCAAAACTTACATTATATGCACATCCATGTTAATTGGTGTCATTATAAATTTTAAAAAAATCATGCTTATAAAGAATATATATGCAAATCTTTTGAATCAATCACAATTTATTATTTTAAATAAAGATGCAACCATACCATGTGGTTGAGGTGTCATTATAAATTTAAAAAAATCGTGTTTAAAAAGTATACACATGCAAATCTGCTGAACCAAATAAAATTCAGAATAAAATTTAGATAAAGATGCAAAGATGCAACCTTACCATATAGTTGTTAGTACCTGCCCGGTACCATATGTTTCATGTAAGGTGTTTACTTTGGTCAACTCAGTTTTTCCAGCCAATCAACTCCTGTTCGCTGTTATGCATGCCATCCATTTACTAAAGTTTGGAGAAAGGTAGCAATAAAATATTCTTTTCCCTAGTTACAGTTAAACCATGATTAATCTAAGGAGTGGCAGCCAATCAAAAAAAATTAACTGGATTTATTTTCCTTCTTGTTACTTTCTGAACAGCCTGGAGTTGCTTAATAGTTATAGTGGCAGGTTTGAGGACGGGTCTATAGGGGGCAAGTACACATGGAGACCATGATTTGCTAGCCCTCTCTGCAGCTGCCTCTTCTACGCCGCGCCGTTGATCTTCACTGCTTCATTGTGTTCAGGCAATATTTGTTACCACCACCTCCAGGGTTCGAACGTCCCGAAGCAGCCTTTTCATCCAACAGCATTAACGACGTTGTCCCCAAGAGCAACACGTCACCATTCTTTTTATTTCAGCTGTTTCAACTCAAGCGGAACCACATTCCATTTCAGTCAAGGATTTCAACGGACTCAGAAAGCCCATCTGTGCTTTCAACATACTACAAATATGCGTTTATCTCCATGTCTGAACATGACATATATAAAATAGTAGGTCAGTATAATTTATGATTGGTTTTAAGGGTTTTATTTTAGGAATTAAATAGCAGGGTTAAAATCTTCAAAAGGGGCGACAGACGACCACATTTACTGTCACTTCGATAAGTCATGGACAGTGTTTTTCATCGAACCAATTGGTTGTTTTGAGTTGTTTTGGTGGAATCTTCACAATCACATTTGGTCTTTGTTTATTGATCTAATCAATCTTCCATTAACCTTGGATGCAGTCTAAAAGATGACTTTTTTAAATACAAACCAGGGTGTCTATTTATAACTAATTAGTTATTTTTCATGGAATTTTTAATATTGTTGATTTCCATTAATTTGAGTGCTCCCACGACCATAAAAAAAAAATTTTTGCATTGCTTTTTTTAACTATTATGTTTCTTTTGCAATCCTATTTGACTGAGAATTTAAATGGCAGGTGCTAGTGTCCAACCAAACCAATTTACCTTTGCCACTATTGTTTAAGGACTGATGGTTGATATGTTTCATGTATTTCAATCAGAGCAAGGTAATATGGGCAAGGGTTTGGGGTCAGTTGTTTTATGTGCACAAGCAAAGCAGAGGGATATTAGGGACATTCCATCTCCCAAACAATGGTGGGCTCTCAATATCATTGTGGCTACTGTTTATGCAGACTTGATGTTCAAAATATGAAGTTGTCAAAGTGGCTTTGATGGATCTATTGGAGGAGCTGTGGCTAATTTGGCAACATAATCATCACAGAAATGCATAAAATTGTTAATGTTGGAATCGATTTTAGGGTTGATAATGTGGTCGTTAAAGTCCACTATAGTTGGCATCCATCTCATCTTTTCCCTGTTCTCTTCCTTTTTGTTAATCACCAAGAAAATACCATTAAATTTTCTAATATGATAATTTGTACATGTAAACATCAAATCTTTATCTAAATAGTAAAACCATGACGTATTAAAATGCTCGTTGAGTGTTAATTGATCATATGTACCCATATTAAGAAGGCCAGTAACTAATTTTTCATTAATTACAGTATCATCAACTTAGTTGGGAAAAAAAAAGACAATATAATGTGCAGAATTTGATGTAAACAAGTAACAAAATTTTTCTTAAGCCGAATATTCTGTGAATCTCTACATACTCAAATATAGGTGCATCTCAATATTCACATAACATAATTATCAACAAATCATGAGCATAACATACATAAGCAGGTGGTATGAAGTATATTGGAGTCAAGTAGAGGTTAAAAAAAATGCAACTAACATGTAGGTTACAACAACCAATCCCAAGAAACAAAGCAGAAGTAAATATAAGTATAGGCAAATACGTTGAAAGAATCACTATGGACAAAAGCATAAACCTAGAAATTGTAATGGCTAAACATGGTACATTGGCTTGTAAGCGTTACATCATAATATATATCCAAAATTTATAAGAAAAAAAAAGTGAAATATTAAATACTTTTCAAATTTAATGTGTAAAATTATTTGAAATAATTTATATTATACTTATAGTAATATTTAGTAATATAGAATAAATTTTGCTTGTATATGTGTACATATATTATTCGAGAGTAGAGTTAAAAAATTATTATGACAATTTGTTCTATCTATTTCTTAATTTTAGAAGAATCATTATTAAAATTGATAATAGAATAAATATTTTAAATAAATTTATATAAAATATAACGAAAATATGATTCTTAAAATGTTTATTCTACTTATATTACAAATTAAATATAATATAAATCTTTTGACAATTTTTACATAATTCTTTTCAATATAAATTTATTAATATTAATATATTATACAATATATACATAATTTATTGTAAAATAGATAATATTAATCTTTTTATTGACTTTCATCTGCCTAGATTTTCATATTATGATTTTTATCATTTACAAATTCTATCATACCTATCATTCCCTTTCTTTATTCATAATCATTTGAAATTAATGTGGACATTAATATTATTAAAATTAAATTCAAATTCTTCTTTTTTAAATGTTATAGTCCATATAATTATATAAGAAATCATTATGAAGCTATAAGCTATCGTGGTGAGGCTTCATAGTATAAGCCACACTATAATATATAAGGAAGCCTTTATAAACTACACTAT
Source organism: Torreya grandis (assembly GCA_037957365.1). Classification (NCBI taxonomy): domain Eukaryota; kingdom Viridiplantae; phylum Streptophyta; class Pinopsida; order Cupressales; family Taxaceae; genus Torreya; species Torreya grandis. The sequence continues at coordinate 3,359,478 of JARHVA010000389.1, forward strand.
TATAAGCTACCTAACAATAATATATTAGCAGGAATTAAAATTTGACGATTGTATAAATATTTTAACCATATAATACAGATTCTAATTTTTCATAAGATCTTTTATGCTTTGAAAGATTTGAGAAAGAAAAGAAAAAATTATATATATGTATGTTTAATTTACTGTAAAAATGAACTGGTCTATTTTTTAAAGGGCATTCAAATGATGAACGGATGGATATCATAGAAACATTTACCTCAGAGGTAGGGTCGAGTCTCCAAAATGACCCCCGTTTAAAGGTTTTAACTTACGTTTTACTGCCCTGAATTTTTTTAATTCTACTTCGGGGACAGGTTCGAAGCCCTTGGACGGGTTGGGTCAGATTCAATTTTGCGACCACCGTAAATGTATGCAGTCGATGGCACTGGTCATTAAATTATAAATATTGCTTTCAATCTTATCAAAGACAAGACTTAACTACAATCGTCCCAACGATCTTTATAAAATGAACAGCAAAATATCAATTTACAAAATAACTTTACTAATGAAAAAGTAGCTAAATCTTTCAAAGATATGATCCTCTTTAACGATGAAAATTAACATAAAATTCTCAGATTCCACCATTCAAACATTCATATGAGCCAAAAAAATTCGGTAAAAACTCTGTAGTTCTTTTAATGGACGTTTCTATCATCAGGAAACAACATATTTCCACTTATGAATACTAGAATATAGGCCTTTACTGTAGCCACTAAAATCTTAGTTGCTAAGAAACAAAGATGCTCTTGAATTTGATATGATGGGTCTAATATTTTAAGAACAAATCCAGGCCACATTCTTTTGCTGCAGACTAATTCTGATGCCTACGCTCCATATTCACCACAATACTGTGCTCTACAACCCTTGCAGGTTCACCCTTGCAAATTAGTGAGCAACTCCATGGTTAATCCTTTGACATGAATAAGCAAAAACAATATAGATGCTACAACACTCAATGAACCTAAAGCCATAATAGCCACGACAAGACTTGGTCTGGTATTCAGTAGCATGTTCTGCAGCCATACGAGGGAGGAGCATACGTCTGAATCATAAGTTGGATACCACTTCTTTTCCCACTCCATCCACTGCTGCGGGGGAATATAATTTGTTTCCTCCATTCTCATCTGGTGCATCCGTTTTCTCAACACTAACATATCCTCGTCCACCATGCTTCGTTTCCCTGCAACATTATCAGTTTAGCGTAAGAAAATTTACAATATTCTTCTAAAATTAAACGTAAGGTGGGAAGCAAAGAAAAGCAAAGCATAGCAGAAAGAATTAAAGTTTGTAATTGAAGCAATAAGGACACACAAACGTGTGCATAAAACAATCCATACCTGATTCCTCGGAGCTGGTAGCTTTAATAGCAAACCTTCTGATGCGAATGTGTGCAGAAGACGGCACTTGCAATTTTCTGTGCAGAGGCAGCAGCCCGCACGAACATCGCTGGATTGCCGGACTGGTTTTAGCGGCTGCGGTGAGAGCTTTGCCATCCATGACTCTGAATTTTAAGCTGCAGAAAATTCCTCCGACTATTATATTAGGAATGCCTTCTCTTCAGGAAAAGTGAAGTGAAAAGGTAAAGGCTATTGAGTGTGGAATGGAACACGTAACAAGGCATTAAATAGGCATTGTTTGCTTGGAAGGAAAGGCATCGGCATTGGAAACGGTGATGTGGCAACGTGCAAGTGGAAGGAGACGTCCGCGGAATTGTGGGCCCCGATTTAACACCGTAAATTACACTTGTTAAGGTCGAGATAATTACGCGGTTTTGGTTGTGGCTGGATTGGCAATGCTCCGCGTTTTCCATCCTGTCGTGATATTTATGTTGTTATTCGTCATGTCAATTTTAGCCAAATGTATATGGGTTGTCCCCACGGGAAAACAATCTCACAAAATTCTCCAAACCAAATTCAGACGTAAAGGAATATCATAACATTCTCCAAACCAAATACAAGAGTTCTTTTTTCCAAAAAATAAACAACCACCATGCATACGTTAGGTTAGATATTTACGTAATTCAAGATCCGACACACACACACATTTATATATATATATATATATTTTACCAATGATATATTTTCACACACTTCATTTTGGAAGGATGGTTTTAGTTATTAAATTGTATTATTAAAAAGTATTTATGCATTGGTTAATTTTTGGTTTAAATTAGATTTGTATTGGTATATTTTTTTCTATCTTTTGTCTTTTTTCTTTCCAATTTTTTTTTTTTTTTTCCTTCTTTTTTAATTTTTTTTTTCTTTTTCATGGACTTTTCTCTCTTCTTCTATTCTTTATTATTATAGGATTTTTTCTATAAAATGTTGTAGTACAGTTTCTAGTCTACTAAGATTATAGCATTATAGTTTTAGCACCTTTTTGTAAGGCTTTATGATCTTTTTGGGTGCCAATCATTTTATGTTCTTATTTTGTCAATATTTTTCATCTATTATGTGTCGATATATCTGTCAATCAGGTTCTAATTTGAATTTGAAAAGTTTATAAATACACAGGGGTGTTAGTGCATAGAGCAGACATGAATGACATGAAATGAAAAAGTATATGCTAAAACTTAAAAAAAGAATATAGCATTTATTGAAAAGCATAATTTGAATGTTTAAAACACAATTAGATTCAAGATTGAACTTCTCATTTGCATTGTGCAACTTTTCATTCTAGCATAAAATTTATATAGGGATAATGGCTTGCATCTGCAAGTCACTTAATTCTTAATTTTTTACAAAACATGGACTTGATAATAATGGAGGGATAACACCAAGCTACATTGACTTCCTTAAGTTTTTAATAATTTTACAAGGTGTTGTAGGATTATTAGGGTTTCAAGGAAAGAAACTTATTTCCTAGAGATATGCATGGAATTCTAGAAAATAAGTGGCACTTCAAAAGCCAAACAATAGAATAACACGGTATTAAATAAGATGTTATGTAGTAGATGGTTGTTAGAAACATACAACTATGGTTTTGATCATGCCAATAAAGGAGTG